>JARJDW010003912.1:0-12332 GCA_030264715.1 Adinopsis sp. GC000173
TCAACATTTTTTGTGGCAATGATTGGAGCAGTGCAGCAAACTAAATCACCACTTTTGAAACAAATAGTATATACAAAGTGAAATTCTTTAAGAAATACGATATTTGTTGGGGCATTGCAGGAAATTACTTTGGCGGAAAAAAATAAAATAGTTGTAAAAATTCAGATCTATTCTGTTCTTTCCACATACAATCAATTTCTTAAATAAAAAAACATATTTAGTGATTTTCATTATTTATCAAAATTTAAGTTTAAGTTAAACTTGCTTTATTACCTAATACACAAGTTTCGCATCTAACTAAATCAACACTTTTTGCAGCAATGATTGTAGCAGTAAAGTAAATCACCACTTTTGAAATAAATAGTACAAAATGGAATTTTTAAATAATCCGATGTTTGTTGTTCGGCCATTGCGAGAAATTCCTTTGTTGGCGAATAAAAATAAAACATTTGTACAAAATCAGGCCTATTCTTATCTTAGCACAAACGATCAGTTCTTTAAGAAATCGTTCTTTTGTGAAAAATATTTTTGTACATATCTAACAGATACACTTTGATTTTCATATTTATATTTATAGAAGTACTTAATTCGTTTTTGCGTGGGCTTTTGTACATAAATATGCTTTACAGTTGATAAATGATTTTGTTATCGCACTGCATCAACACTATTTATTGCAGCAATAATCGAAGAAGTGCACCGCTTTTGAAATAAATAGTGTAAAGTGGAATTTTTAAACAAATGAGATGTTTGTTTGAGCATTGCAAGTGATGTCGATGAATAAAAACATACTTGTACGAATTCAGGACTATTCTTTTCTTACTACAAACGATCAATTCCGCAAATCATTCTTTTATCTAAAAAAAAAATGTTGACAAGTTTTTTAATACATACTCACTAGCAGTAGAATTTATGTAAGTATATCCCCTTGCGATAATTCATTTTTATGTTAAGTAATATATGAATGTTTTATTGTTAATAAACAATTTTCATCTCGTAACATACATTCAAACCCATAAAATATTCAGTTTTGTGCATCAACACACAGCATTAAATTTTAAGTAAATAGTATTTTTCATATAAAATGTAAAATCTAACTTCGTTATAAATTAAAAACCTTGCTGCAGAACTAAAATATTAAAAATGGTAGGTATGAAAATAAAGCTAAATATAAATATATCTTTTTTGCTTTTTTAGATAAAGGTCCAGAAGATTAATTAAATTTCCTTCAAATAAATAAATAAAGGAGCAACAAATGTTACGAAAAATCAATATGTGTTTGTTTCCATAAAAAAATCTTATATATAGATACTGAAAAATAATACAGTTCCTGAATTGAATTTGTGCCGATTCTGCAGGAGAATAAATCACTATGTCGGCATTTTTTCGGGCAAAGAAAATGTATCGTGTGTAGTTGTTTTAATTAAAGTTAGTTAATTATCAAAGGTAGCTTTCCAACAAGGCAAATCTAAAATACGGGAATTAGCTGGGTCTGTATACGATGTTGAATAACAATGCGTTCCCGTTTCGCCAACTCTACCCGCCCGTCCGTCCCTCCCTTGGTGTATGAAATCACTTTTAAATGTCTTTTTATGGTGGCCGGAGTAGGGCTGGGGGGTGCGGGCTAAACTCGAAAATTAATTTAGTGCATGCGCCCGGAAAGTGACTTGGAAGGCCACCATGCAGAAAGTAGATAATCGCTCAAGTGACAAACTTTCATACACTGCTAAGTCTCTTTTCGAATTAATTATTGTCGCACGAAGAAAAAAAAGCTCGCGCGCCCGCCATCAAAACTTCATTAATGCGTTAACGTAATGAACGTAATCAATTAGATTAAAATGTTTGTTGTTGCACAATTTAAAAAGAGCGATTGTTTATTTAATCATCGACTCATTTTTCATCGTGCGAATATTCATTTTTGCACACACAATTTTAAATATTAATTGTTAAATCGATGCGCCAACATGATTGATATATAAATGACAAAATAAATGAAAATTCCAGCAGCGCACCATTAGCTTTAGCAACACGCTATAAAATGTTGTTATTATTTATATCGATATAGTTTGTTTAACATTTCAATTAAGTTGTGCTACCCTAAGTGTTAGGTCGACGCATAACAAATTATTTATTCACGCTTGATTTGAGCACAGATTTTTGTTATGAATATTTTGGCCTTTCTGTTGGTTTATTTTATATGAAATTACTGTAAAATAAATTGGGTATCAAAAATGATACTACCTATAGACAGACCTATGGTATGCCAACTCGAAACAGATTGAATGTTAAGAATTTATTTTGTGATCTCAATAGACTTCTTAGCTTTGGAACAGAATTAACAAAACTTAATGCCAAGAAGGGTTAACAAGATTCAGGACATAACAGGAATCAGTCGGCAATATGAAATTATTCTTTCGCAAGAATGTTGAAGATGTATGAGGTATAATTAGAGATGCACATGTTTATTACACAATAAAAAAGAATTCTTTCAGAAATACAAGTAAAGCAGCCGGCAATTTTCAAAACAAACATGTAGACAGCTGAGTACCTACTTAAAAAAACCCTCAGAAAATTATTATTAATGAGAATGTAATAATTTTCAGGTATGTAATTATACAATACATATATCTAACGTATAAAAGAATAAATATTTGATGGCAAAAGTACGAGAATCAGAATTTCGATTCAGAGATTTTCCTAATTTATTAACTAAAAACACGAAAGCTTCGGTTTACTGTAGATTAAACCTTTGATTATTGTCCTTTTGCCAATAAGCGTTTATATTATTAAAGAAACTAAATTTCGAATAAAAATAATCTTCTTCTAACTGTGATTTATTGCATAATAAAGAATAATAGCGAAATGCAAATCTGTACGAGTTTTTTTATTTAAATAATATTATTTTTATAGCAGCGAACGATGGTAAATAGAAAAATTGTATTTGATATCTTTTCAAAGTAGCTTTGCCGTTTCATATATATTTTATAAATATAATAAATTATGCAAAAACATCATTTCTATTACAAGGCAATATTAAAGCGCTTTTAAAGCCGAACTTAATTTTCATGTTGGTCGCCGTAGCAATTAATAAAAATATGGAAATGCAACATAACAACATAATGTGCTCAAAACTAAAAACAATGTTATTTTATATAGAAAATTAAAGCTCCGCACCGCTTCATTTCAAGCTAGAATAACTAAAAACATTTTTATAATTTGTAAAAATTTTACAATATGTCGGGATTATAAACATGAATATTGAAAATGTTTATTCTATATAGTAAATGCAGTTTTTATTTTATTGCGATATTTTGCTTTGAATAAAAAAATATATACCCCTATATTATGGTAGAATTATCAGCGAAGATATAAAAAGGAAACAATTTTATATCCGGCCGGTTTATAAATATTTCATTTTAGCGACTATTGAACGAAATGATAAATTTATTTAAAATATATTCCGCAAAATATAACAAGAGCCAGCTGGTATTCTTTTATAACACCGACGTATAATAAAAAATCGCGCCGATATATAATATGTAGGTATATATATAAAAAAGCGATTCCATAATTTCCATTTGTGGCATGGAAGTGCTCGTTGCGGAATCTATATGAATGGGAATTGAATTTGGTTGTTGGGGAGGTGTTCATTAATAAAGCATATTGCGTTTTGTGTTGAAAAGGAAAGCAACTGCCATTTGGCGATGATATGTGTGCGGCGCGCTCGTAAATGCAAGCGCACATTGTGCATCAGATAATCTATTACTCAAATATTTAACAAAACCCGAGAAACAATTGTTCATGGTAAGAATGGCGCACAATACACATGTAGTTGATCCGGGTGAAATCCGGGATAGCGCCCCCGAATTACGTTTCCTGCCTGCCTGGTTTTAACGACGACTCTCTCTGTGTGTATGTACACTGTAGTACAAGGTGAACACAAAGCTGCAAAACGGTACCGCTTCCATCCCATTATTCATATTCCGCATCTAATGTAAAACATATATATTTTTAATGCGTTAAATTGACGCTGCTTTAGCAACGCATCAATGTTGCATAACAAACGCTCGCATCTGGTTACGTAAATTATTATTTACCAAGTATTAGTGCAAGCAATTATGTGCGCTTGTTGTAGAAATGAATTTGATTAACTATTTAGTACTTGTATCAATTTCATTGATGTCAATAAGATTAATTTATCAGAAATGTTTATATCAAATTTGATATCGCAAATTTCTAATAATTTTTAAAAATCTAAGTAAAAACAGAATCAAATTTTGCAAAATTTACAATCTCGAGGTTGCCATAAAATAAAAAGTAAGCTAGAAAACAGAAAACAAAGAAACTAAAGAACACTTGTTGCTAATCAAAATCAATGAATAGACGTTGTTTTATTTGCATTTGTTGCAATGAATTAAATTTTACTTTTCGTCGATTTTTACATAAAAAGAACAAATTTTCTTTCATAACTTTCTGATGATCATTTCTAACAATCTAAGTCAAAGCTAATGCAATTGGCAACCTTCAGAATTTTCATTTTAGCAAGAAATATAAAATAAGCTAAAAAAAGTAAACAAAAAAGTAAAGAAAAACAACACTTGTTGAGATTCATAATCAACGCAAAAAATCAATTTAGAAAAATAAACTTTTCCTTATCAAGATTTTTAAACAATAAGAACTCAATATGCGGAATAATCTACTTAAAGGTTAAAAACACATTTCAGATTTGCTTTTAAATCTATAACTGGTTTGATTGGGTATTTATGTCTTACATAAATTGGCAGTGATCTGATTAAAAAGATAATAACTGGAGAAAAATAAATTTCGATTGATAATAAAAAATATCATTACACATTTTATTAGCATCAACTTTGGCATAATGACACCATTATTATCTAATATAATATAAATCTTGATGGAAGTAATCAATGTTTAAGAGTGTTACAACTTCAATCAATTTGCAAAATTATCTAGGCAATATCAAAGTAGAAGTAAATAGAAATAATTTTTGCTACAGGTGTACGAATAAAATTAATTTGAATAACTGCTTTGATTGGGTATTCACTTCTTATATAAATTGGCAGTGATCGAATTAGAAAACTAATTGGCGAAAAACGTTTCGATTGATACGTGATCCTAGACCTCGTTAAAAATAATTATTAAGCAACAGAAGTAATTAACGCTTGAAAATTGCAGAGATGTAAAAGTACCCAATAGCAAAATAGATGGATTTAATCGGTGACTTTATAGTCACTTGGTGGATGTAGCGCTGGAAATCATTCCGACACAAAAACGTCAACGCTTAATTTTCCTAAAGCGCTTAATTAATTTTATGAACGTGCTTTCTCGCAACCTTCGTCATCGCAAGAGCGTCTAGACGCCGTTTACAACAAATAAAATAGCCAACCAATTCGTGTGTGGCAAAAATTGCAGTGCTTACATCCCTCTTCCTCGAACCCCCTGCGACAACTAGTATGTGGAATGCGTTATACGGCTCAAGTGGAATTTCTCATCAAACATCGATGGATTTCTGTCGCGGTATCGAATAACATATAATGGGTTTGTCGACATTTTGCGGGAGCGGGCGGACAGCAGCAGCAGTAGCAGCATTTTCCCGGCATCGGGGGGAGCGAATTATATTAAATATTTATACGGGAGCGAGAATCGCGTTCGAAATGCAACACAGAAAAAAAACAACAACAATTTTGAAGCTAGTTTAGCATTTTGATTAAACTGCGCGCTGAATCCCAGCGTCCCGATTAAAAGCTTTTAGTGGCGGGCCGCATACATTTTTATTAACTGCGTCATCCCGTTTTTATTGTAACACACGACGCACACGGCAAGGAGTAGTAGCAAAAAAAGTGTGGGCTCACCTAAGTGCAAAGCCGAGAGAAAAATAAACCGAATCAAGTATGTATGATGTATAAATTATGCACTCGAAGCTCGGTCCCCGGCTGCGTTTTAACAAGTCCACTCACCTGCAAAAAGAAAAGAAATAAATAAGAAATATTATTAATTAGATAATTGCTTAGCTCGTGATTCGTATCAAAATCGATTAGGTCTGGGATTTCGTTCTATGATATGAAATATTGAAGGATTCTGCTGACAATTCCTAGTTCGAGAATGGCGTCAGCAAATAAAAAAAAGGAAGGATAATCCACGAGTGTAAGAGATCTCGTTATACCAAATGACGCTTTCAGGCCCCAAACAAATATTGCATGGCTGTGCTACGTTTTTCTTGCACAAAACATCATTAAACATTGGCAACATTTACAATTTCGTTAGCAAAAAATGCAAATGGGAGATTACAAGCTAAAAGCTTCATAAACATTGATAAGTTTCCTCGTGTGTTTTTTTTTCGGGGAAAACTACCCGGGTCTTTGGCTTATTTTTATATAAAAATTAATGATTTTCAGACCACGTTGCAGCGACATTATAAAGATCTAAATCTATAGACTTGGTAATAAAAGGTAAAGCAACTATAGTAAAAATGTTGTTAAATATAAATTTAAAGCATATTGTTGGTGTGAAAATGTATCTGGGTAAGTAATTTTTTTTAAACTTTGTTTTTCTTTAAAGTGAAGCTATTGTTTTTAATAAAAACGTCTAAAACTTAATTTTCATAAGAATTCAATGAAGATTAAATATTGCATTCAGGAAATTTGTGTATGAAATATATAAAAATCTGTTACTTAGATTAAAATGCAAAAAAGTTTATTCTATTAAGCCAATAAATGTATAAACTACTACAAAAAACACAACAGAAACACTTAAGTTAATTATCTGTTGTTTTTTCGGAGAATTCTTAAGAATATTGATGTCCGAATGAACTTGTATTTGTTTCTTCCAAATTTATTTAGAAAAGGCCTCAATTAGGTATAACAAAATTTGGTAAAAAGTGGAGAATTGGAAAACATTATTTGTAAAATAGAAAACTTAAAAAATAAGTTCAATGTGATGTCTTTACTTATGAATATAAGCCCAAATCTAGTACATTTTCTGACAAGTAGTAGCAATTATTATAATTAATAAGCTGAACTGGATTGATATCGTTATTGGTTAATAGAGTATTCTTTGCGAAAACAGCATAAGTTTTCAGGAAAACTCATCAAATCCTTGCAATGCATCTACTATAATTTTTTCATTAACAAACATTTTTATATAGCAAGTAATTTCATTGTAGTGGAAATTATTAGAATTAAAGTGGACAATATCTTTGGTATAGATAGTGAAAGTAGCATAAGTTTTCAGAAAAAATCACTAGATTCTTGCAATGTTACTATTAAAGAAATTAAAACAAATATTTTTATATACTTAGCAAATAATTTTATCACCATTTTCAAATGTTTACTTAAAACTCCAAACTAGATTCCCAAAAACTCTTTTTTAAACAGAGAAAATAAAGTTAATATGTTCGAGTAGGTAATATTATTTTAGGAAAATTCTTTAAATTCTTGATGCGCTTTGGAAGAATTTTCATTACATAGATGATACTTTATAGATTTTTAGGAAATGCTTTCTGCTTTTGCTCTAGATGTAACTATTTTCACTGCAATTTTAACATATACCTAGAATAAAGTTGTAAGTTTATTTATTAAAACATGAATAATACTTATTTTTTAAGCAGACGCTTAACTTTTTGAAGATTTTTTATTTTACATTTCTTATAAAACAGATTATGGGACAAACAAATTGTAAATTTATCAGCGATTATAGCGATTTTGACAGAACTCCATTGTACCTTTTTTAGGAAAATCATTTTGGATCAACAATAACATAATGAATATTTTTTTAAATAAGAATTCTCGTTGCACTTTCCAAGAATTTCCATTTACATTGTTTAGGAAACAGCGATTGTGGTCCAAACAATTTTCATCGCAATTTCAAAACGTTTGATTAAAATTCATGTGAGTTGATTCTGATTAATTAATTTACTACGTTTTTAAAATCCCCATTTTTTTTCGCATCAAATAAATTTCGCGCTGTTGCATTTGCGTGGAGCGCCGCCATAATAATGCAATAACTCACCAAACACACACACAATCGTTTTTTGCGCCGTGCTCGTCGTACGTGGCAAAAGCATCGCATCGCATCGCATCTTGGGGAGCGGCAAGCAAGTATGGTAGTACATGCAAAACGCGCGCTCCGAGAATCGATGCGCATTTTCGCGTTGTGCGCGCGCTAATTGAATGCATGTCGACGACCAGAAAAAAAGCGGCACATCATCGCATTACATTCACAACAGCGACATCGTATGCGAAAGTAATCTGTATAAATCCGAAACAGAAAACGTATGTATGCAAGCGCGCTATGTTACATCAAACATTGCGCATTTTTCATCATCGGATGCGTATGTCGCCTTTTAATCCCCCCCTCACCGAACACGTTGCTTTTTTTTAATTAAACGATACTGTTTTTTTTTTGTTTAAACAAAATCACCGTGCGCGACACAAATGAATGATTTTTTTTATTAAATTGCAATTCGGCGGGCGGCAAATCGAATTTTTGTTTGTTAAATTAAGTTTGTGCAAGCCTATAAATCAATAACGCACAATTTGCGTTACCCCATATCATAATAATAATAAATACAGCGCAACGCTTTTATTTCAATATATTATAAATACGCGCGCGGCAACCTTTTTCATAATAATAAATTCGGTTTTTCCCAGGGATTATGAAATATGCGGAAATTACTCCATTGACAGATCGCTATAAATCAATAAATTAGAGAAAAGCGGCGAAAATGTATAAATTATTTTCGGGGCTTCGGCAACACATTTTAATGCGAAATACGAAATTGAATTATTTATTATCTAATCAGATTTCGGCGAATTAATAATGGTTCGTGGAGCGGCGCATTTTTGGTGTCAAGAAATTAGCAAAGTTTAATTGTTCATAGAATATTTAGGCGCCAACAATAACAATGTTTTGGATTTAAACGAAAATCAACTATAAAAGAAAAGTTAATTTTTTCGCAAAAACAGCAGTAAATTTACTTGCAAAAGCATTACAGGAAAGACTTCAACTAAGTAAACAATACCTACACAACGATTACTGCCTTAATTAAGACATTTTTCGTAAGTTTTCGACAACTCCTCGCAGAGTTGGTGTGAATTATAACTTGGAAACTTATTAAGAAACAGAAAATGTAATGCAATGTTAAATAAAATCATTATAAATAATAGTCTATGAAAGCAATCAAATTGTTTAGATTTTTTCGGAAATAAGATATTTTCTGAAAAGGTGCAATTTTCTTGTTAGAAACGAAAAGAAATCGCTGTAAAAAAGTAGAAAATAACTAATCGTAAGTAAGAAAATTGTCATGATTTTGCAAGATTTGTTTAAATGAGCTTCATAGTATAAATTAAGTAATCTTTGAATTTATTAGCCAATTTTTATGATACTATACATTTTCGCCTGAAAGCGTTAAAATTTCCTTCAAAAGACAAACAGTCTAAAGAGTAATTTTAATTTATTATATATTCATATCATTCTCAAACTTAAATAATCAAATACGATAGGCAACTTATTAAAAGTTTTAATTATTTATTAATATTTAATTGTTCATAAAATATTTAGCCGCAATGTATATAAATCATATAATTTGATTTTAAATTTAAAAGATCAACAAGAATATAAAACGCTTTTAGGTACATATTACGTACACCAAATATCTCGTAGACATCTCATTTTATTTATTGTACAGCTTTATTGATAAAACCCTACATAATTTTATAAATGTTTAAGCAAAATAATTGAATTTCTTTAGCAAGTTACCAAAATCAAGTAAACAATAACCATAAATGTCTTTATAAAGACTCTTTTCTTGAGTTTTTGACAACTTCTACGTTGTTATATATACAATATAATTTTGTATTATATTAAAAAGAAGAAAGTAATTATTCAAAGTTTTAAAGAATCTGAATAGATTAATGTAATAACATAACTTGAAATATTGAAGATAAAAAAATTTGTATATTAAAATAAACTGACAATAAGATTCCGAAGTAAACAATATTCCTAAGAATTTGTCAGTGATAAATATTACATCGCACTTCATAATTTAGTTTCAATAAAAAGAATATAAAGCAATAAAAAATTTAAATAAAAAGGAATGCATTTTGCATTTATCGACGCTTATTCCTGGGAATTGTTAGTATTTGCTTAAATGTGTTTGTCATTTGGTTGGAGAACGTTTAATTATCTTGAAAAAAAAAACAGAAAATATATAATAAAATAACAAAAATCCAAAGAACAAACAATTCTAAATAAGAAATTTACGTAAGTAAGCAATTTACCATCTAGGCAAATATTGGTAAATTAATTTACTTCGTGGAGCGACGCATTCTTAACGCCAAGAAATTAGAAAAGTTTAATTGTCCATTTAATATTTAAGCGCGACGCGCAAACGTTAATAATGATTGGGATTTAAATTTAGGCGAATGCATTAATTCGCCGGATAAGTTCTTTTTTGTTGTCGCAAATTTTTATGAAAAATTAAAGCCCTGTCACATTTCCAGCGCGAGCGCAAAAAATTTAATTACAATCGCGTCGATCTCTATTCAATAAAAAAATGTAGATTCAATTTAGATATACATTTATCTGTGTGATTTAGATGTGGAAGAAAAATATTTGTGCGCGCTCCCCGTATTATTTATAAAGCGGAGATTTTAAACGATAATAATGCTAGAATCTATATGTAGTCTACATGTATATATTTATAAAATATGCGCGAACGTTTAAAGCGTGTACATCTATCTGTGTACGCAGTGTATCCGAATGCAAATTGCTTTTGGTTTTTGAGGCGAAATGAAATAGAAAACCGATCAAACGAATAACTTGTGAAATGCAAATCGGGCAAGTAATGAGATTCGCCTTGAATACATTTGTCCCATCCAATCCATCCATGCGGCAGCCGGCGACGAATTAACCAAACGCCTCGTCGCCCGACGAGCCAAATAAAACAAATTATTGTTAAAATCCGCTTTAACGATCTGCATATTTAGGAGGTGCCTTTGCAATAATACAGCCCGTCATCGGACACACATTCCCAGCTTGCTTCTGTAGTCAAACGACGATACTTTGCAAAGATCAAATGTAAAAATAAACAGTCATCTTAAGAAGCATGAAAGGTTTAAATCTTTTATGTTTTGTTAATGGTTTTACTATGTACAATTAGATGGAAAATATGTGATAAAAACTACGTATTTGTCGCTGATTAAGATGAAAAGAATAAATAAACCGAGTTTATAAAACAAGATTTTTTTACTTTTTGGTTTTTTAATGATTTGCTAAATAATTTTGCAAATTTTCAATTAAAAAATGTAAATAAGATTGAAATTTCTCAATAAAAAAAACAAAATTTTCTACAAAAATGCTAATTTCATATAAAACAGTACAACCTACACAAAGATTAGTATCACAATACTGCACGTCTTATGCAAATTGAAAACATGTTTTCATAAATATTATTGTTAGATACAAACAGGAATGGAACTAAAAATTTGCAACAAAACTAGTATTAAATTGATTATAGAATGTTATTTTTATAAATAAAGGAAAAATATACTCTTGATAAGTTTTCAATAAATTTTATTTATTAATTATGCTCTTCGAATTCTCTAACCATAAGTAGAAATTGTTCGGTATTATTATTAAACCTCACCAACGATTTTATTTAATTTTCAATGATTTGTTCGAAAATTTGCAAACTTTCATAAACAAGTACTCCTATGAGATAATGAAAATGAAGTAAAGGCTATTTACCAAAAATGAAGAGATTTTTCATAATTTTACTCCTTTTTGGCAACTTGTAACATGTTTTGATTAAATGTAGTGACAGAATCATAAAGAAAGGCAATAAATATTCTAATCAAAATTGCTAACAAATAAATTAAAAAAGTTCAATGAAAAAACTCTTTTGCCAAAAAAAGAACAAAAGTTTTTTATGAAAAGAACAACAAAATCTCTATAGAACAAGAAAGAAAGCATCCAAAATCTTCAATTAAGATATTTTTCAACAATTTTAATTCTTTATTACTTTAACAATTCAGTAATTGGGAGTTACATGAAGAAATGTCTACTTGAAAAAGTAACAAAAATCGCAGATATATTTTGCTTTAGATACTATTTTGAAAATTCGATTAACGTCCAACATTGATACCCATTAAGAAAACATGAAAAATTCCCTAAAAAGCAATTTGAAAATTTTCCATCCGGCCTCATTTTTGGATACGATTGTACGCAGAAAATCTATTAGTTTTCTCTCGCAAACTAAGCCAGCCGAAAGGTTCCCACAATCAATCACCGGGCGTGGTGGTGGAAGCGCCTTGGCC
>JARJDW010003914.1:0-45298 GCA_030264715.1 Adinopsis sp. GC000173
AATAAGCTTAAAAAAGTTGACTTAATTTAAGTCAATGTCATATTATACGAACTCAAAAGTGGAATGAGAGTTGGTACTGCTACAAAAAATATTAAAGACGTTTTATTTGGATCGTGCTTTTACTCTAAGGATAATTAAAAAGTGGCTTGGTCGATTTCGAAATAGCGATTTTAATTAAAACGATTAAATTCGCTATGAGTTCAGTTTGTTCCGTTCTGTCAGAATGTGCGGAACCTATATATCGAGTTTCGAAGTATATTCAGATTTTTTTAAATGGCGAAATGCTGTCGATTCGTCGACATTTAAGTTCTCAGCAATCTTTTAAGTCGAAATTTTTGGATTACTATTCACCAAATCACGGATACAGTGATTATTAATTCCGAAAAGTCGCGCAGAGTGAGGTTGATCGTTTAAACTGAAATCACCATTTCCAAATCGACCAAACTTTTTTATTATTTTTTGTAGCAGTACCAACACTCACTCCTTTTTTAAATTCGTATAATATGACATGCCGCATATGCGACTTATCATCTTCCATTTTGAATAGTAAAACTGCACATAACTAAATTTAAGTCAACTTTTTTTAAGCTTATGTTGACTCACTGGACCTGTAGTTCACTCTCAGTAAATAATATGATCATAAAATTAATAACAGCACAGTCAAAAAGGAATGTTTCTGGCAATGCGCAAATCGGGCACGAACTTATGGAATCACCTAATATATCCTCTATTGCAATAAAACAACAGCTAATAAGCAATTATTAGTTGTTATTATAACATATAATTAGTATAGTTTTATTAAAAAATTGCAACTGATATTCGAAATTATAAACAAAGCTAATCATTAAACATTGAAAGTAATTAAAGATTTATTTGTTATCAAATATTTATAAAATCAACCGTAAAACTTTATTACTAATAAAACATTTATTACGTTTGAAATTTTTTTTTATCAAATTACTTTACTAGAATTTTAAAGGTCTTGGGTCAAATTTAATAGAAAAAATCATATTTCTTTATACAAAATGTACCTTTAAATAACTTTGCTACGAATTAAATTCTTGACAACTTGTACAATTTATTATATACAACAGCAATTTTACTAATAACATTTTAAATTCTTTTTGAACACACCTTGTATAATACTTTATATAAACGTTTGCGATTTTGTTGAAAAATTACATTTTCTGTATATATAGTTTTAACAAAATTTCAATCTTGCTAGTAGCAATAAAAAATTTATTACATTTTGTAGAGTGTATTTTATTAAAATTATAAAATTACCAAGCGGAATAAAGATTTTTGTAACAGTTGTTGCTATTCTCTTCCAGCGAGTTATATTTAATATAGTAAATATGAGCAGATCGAGAAATTTATTCAATAGCAATATGACGCCAATCGTAAAATCAACCTCGAGGCCAAAATGGTTTGTATGAATCTATTTATTTATTTATCTCTTTATTGTGTTATTTAAATAAAATGGTATTTAATGCCAACAGGCAACGGATACCGAAACGTAATGCATTCTATCAGCAATCGCCGATGCATAAAAACAACTACATATTAAGTTTTGCATTTACGTTTGACAAGGAAGATGAGGTCTATCAATTTGCATTAACGTTCCCGTACAGCTACTCCCGTTGCCAGTGCTTCCTCACCGTGCTCGATAAAAAAACGGAGCATCTTCAGGATTACTTCAAACGAGAAACGATCGCACAAAGCATTGTAAATTCGCAAACCACTTGATAGAAATATTGTTTCATATCGTTTCATATTTTTGCCCATTCATTTCAAAACAACGTGAAACGTAGCTTTCGAAATAATTAGGGGATCAAAGGATTCGTGGAATGGAAGGGTTACGAAAAAAACGAGTTCAATGTATTCACCCTTAATTTTAATGCAGCCGGGCAATAAATAATGACGCGTATCTGACAATAAATAGGTTATGCGTCGCTAAATTATTGCTCCCACATAATATTCATTTATGAAAATCATTGCAAATTTATTTGTTTTTCACATTTTCAGCAAATTGCACGCGTTTGTTATTTATTAATACGCAAAACCAACCATCAATATTTATAATACTATATAATTAATTGGAAATGCATTAAATTGCAGAACAGTGCGTTCATTTGCGTTCGTTCATTTGCGTTCGTATTTTTCAACTGATTGTTTAATTCATTTCAAGTGCTATGTACTATATGTACACTATCAAACATAAAAAACGCTGCATATAAATTCAATTCGAATGGAGATGTTTCTGTTATAACGAAAGAAGAGCACGCGTTTTGAATTGCGACTATTAACTTTAAGTTTCATCTCTATAAAATCGCGTTATGGCTTTATTAAACAAATAGAAAACTATTTTAGTGTATTAAAAGTCGATAAAATTCTCGCGTTTCATCACAACGAATTTCTATTACAAAAATTTAAATAATTTTATGCTTTATCCATCGAATACAACATTTTCAATTTTTGATTAAATTATGCTTGACTGCGTTCGTACTGCCATAAGAAGCAATGTTAATTTCGACGTAAATTGAAGTAGAAAATATTTACATCATTCAAAAAAGAAATAATTTGTTAATGAATACGCAGACGTTGAACCTTGTACAATACATTTGTTTAAAACAATTTTGATATGCTGCTTTCCTTTTATATCTTTCTTTTGCTAATTTTGTCGCAAAGAAGGCGTTCCAAACTCATTATACTGCACAAAACAATCGTGCGTATGTTTATTTATTTTAATTAAAGAATATAAGCAAAATTTAGTTCATTTCAAGCTTTGAATGCTTTTAATAATTGAATAATTGAAATTGAAATTCATTCTTTACTTTTATATAATTTGACAATTTCAGATACTTTTTATTATTATATAAGTTGTATTTACATATGTATACACATTTTTGATAATAATGGTTTCTTAAAAATTACTTCCTCTGTTCCAAAATAATTAACCCATTTGCGTTTTGTGTTAAATTCATTGCCAGATTAACACAATTTATCAATTAATTTTTATTTTTTTGTGTGAGAGTTGCCTTATTTGGTCTATTTAAAGTGTTAAATAACAACAATGCATAAGTAAATTTTTTGTAATTTAAATATATGTATTTATGCTATAAAAATACATTTTTGATATCATTTTAATCTAAGAAGACGGTTTCCCAACTTTGATAATTTATTAGCTTTAGTGGCGGTAATATTTCATGAAAAATGTGTTTATTTTTATACTTATGAGATAAATATTCACCACGGTAATTGCTATTGCTACTTTTACACCTAATATTGGAACTAAAATATTTGCTTAAATATACAATATTTACAATATTTAATTTTATAAATTAATAATCTTTAATGACATAATGGTGTAATAACTAATGTCTTTAAATTTCACAATTATCGCAAATATTCTACAAAGCTATACTTTTAATTTGTGTAGATATAGCTTGAATTACAGACAAATATATTAATTTAAATTTGTTTAAATGAGACATAAGATATCTTAAATATACGAAATAAATTATGACATTTTTTAGTTAGTCTTAGTATACTTCTTATATACAATTTTATACCTGCGCCTCTAAGGACCCCGCACAAAACACTGTTATTTTGGACCTCACTGAAATTTTCTAAAATTTTGATATGTTGTAGTTTATGACTTTCTGAACAAATGTTCCCCTGGTCAAAAAACTTTTAAATGGACATTTTTTGAGATATAGAGGTTAGAAGTCACCAACTGCACAAAGCAGTAGGGATTTTGAAGCTCACTGAAAAGTTTAGAGATTTTGATATGTTACAGTTTGTGACCGCCCGATCAAAAGTCCTCTATGGTACATAACATTTAAATGGACAGGTTTTGAGATATAGAGCTTCGAAGTCACCAACTGCACAAAGCAGTAGAGATTTTGGACCTCACTGAAAAGTTGTAGGATTCTAATATGTTATAGTTTGTGGCCTCCTGATCATAAGTCCTCCGTGGTACAAAACTCAAAAATGGACTGTTTTTGAGATATAGAGGTGAGAAGTCATCAACTGCCATATTTTTATGACTGTATTCGAGTGTATATGCATGTTTGTGTGCATGTGTAGGGGTGTGTGTATGTGTATCTTTGTGTGTGTGTGTGTATTTCAGTGAGGTCCAAAAACGCTAGTCTTTTGTGCAGTTGGTGACTTTTAATTTCTATATCTTAAAAACTGTCCATTTAAAAGTTTTTTGACCTGGGGAACTTTTGATCAGGTGGTCTCAAACTATAACATATTACAATCTCACAACTTTTCAGTGAGGTCCAAAATCTCTACTGCTTTGTGCAGTTGGTGACTTCTAACCTCTATATCTCAAAAACTGTCCATTTAAAAGTNAACGCTAGTCATTTGTGCAACTGGTGACATTTAAAAGTTTTTAGACCGGGGGAACATTTGTTCAGGAGGTCATAAACTATAACATATCAAAATTTCAGAAAATTTCAGTGAGGTCCAAAATCACATTGTTTTGTGCGGGGTCCTTACGTATATAAAAATATTTTTATAAATTACAAATTAGTACTTATATCATAATAATTAGTATATATAAAGTGGATAAAGTGCGCGTCTCTGGTATCTAATCACGAGATCTTGGGTTCGAATCCTGGATATGACACACGGAGTTTTGAAAACAAATTCTATATATAGGCAAATACAGTGTACCTGGAAAATATTGGGGCACCAACAGAATTTACTAATAAAACGGAACAGTTTTGATAAATTTTTCGGTTTTGTGACGAAATGAACAAATTTAATTTAAAAAAGTGCTCATTAAATGCATTTAAACCAGTTTATTTTGTTATAATAGTAATTAAATATTATTAAACCAGTTTATTTTAATTATATATTAAATAAATACTTCTAAACCAGTTCTATTTATTTATAGTGCTAAATAAGTACTTTTAAACTAATATAAAACAATATAATTTGTTTATAGTGCTAATTAGATATTTTTGAAATAATATCATTTGTTTATAGTGCTAATTAAATATTTAAGTACAGAAACGTAAAATGGATAAAAAAACCGCCAGACGAGAAACTTACAAAAAATCACAACAAAAACGACGCTCAAATGAATCTGCAGAACAACTGCATAATAGACAAGAAGCAGACAGAGTCTTAAAGCAACAGAAACGCTCAAATGAAACAGGTGAACAGAAAGCGGCTAGACTCGAAGCTAACAAAATTTCCCAACAAAAACGATGCTTAACAGAACCAATAGAACAACTTCGCACCAGACAAAAAGCAAACAGAGTTTTACAGCAACAGAAACGCGCAAATGAAACAGGTGAACAGAGAGCCGCAAGACTCGAAGCTAACAAAATTTCCCAACAAAAACGACGCTTAAAAGAACCAGTAGAACAACTTCACACTAGACAAGAAGCAAACAGACTCTTACAACAACAGAAACGCGCAAATGAAACAAGTGAACAGCGAGTTGCAAAAATCGAAGATAACAAAATTTCCCAACAAAAAAGACGCTTAAGTGAACATATAGATAATCTTCGCAATAGACAAGAAGCAAACAGTCTTACAACAACAGAAACGCCCTAATGAAACTGGCGAAGAACAAATCAATAGACAAGAAAGAGATAAACGTGCACATGAAGAAAAACGTAAAAGTAGAACATTGTAAAAGCCGTAAGGGGGCAAGCAATATATTTTGCCCAAGTTGTTCAGGAATTTCCACGACCATTACATGAGTGTGGTTCAATTAACAATAGTAATTATATAATAGAAGCGCAATTTTTATTAATTGTGGAAAATGTCTAAAACCAAAAATGGTTAATTTTTTTATGCTATTAATAAATATTTACAATGGCGCCAATAAGTCTCAATGCATTTTAATAAAAATTTTCTTGATAAATACTAATCAAATTGGCCTTAAATGCTTTTAGAAACGGACAAATTTTTTTTGTAACACACTCGTTCTGTGAAAAACCTACATATATTTCTTACATATTTTCTATTTGTTGATACTACTTCAGATTGTTTAGTTATATACTTTATTGTATACACTTCAATCGATTCGTTCGTTTGTTATTTTTATACCTTTTGGAGCGATTCCAAGTCTTCTTTATTTTTGTAACTTTTAGGGGGCGCGTAGATGCGTATATATATTTTTTTTTAATTTAATTTATTCCTCTATCCAGAACTCTGATAGGTATATTAACTTTTGGTAATTGGCTTGGTCGACTTTCGTAGCTTTGAAGAAAACTCAAATCGGCCACCATTTGAAACTCCTGAGACCCTTAAATTGTATATGATCAAACAAGAGCCAATTTTAAAGATATAATACACGCAAAAGTAACTCGCTGCAATCAAAAGTTGTAATCATATATCATTTGTATCCTTGTATCATCATTCTCTGTGAGACAAATGGTAGGAATAGGAAGGTGGATAAATAAAGAGGGCAATAATCAACTGGTCAACTGATTGTACTATATTATCACTTCTGCTGGTGTTACTTGAAAAATGGTGTCTTCAAAAAAAAAACAGTAAAATATCGTAGACCTATAAGAATATAGATAAATTAAATATAAATACCTCCAATACATTCTAAAGTTTTATAAGCGAAATAGATTAGAATCTAGACAACCAGTGGATTTCCCTTTTGCTGAACGCCTAAGCAGTAAGTAAAACAAATTTTAATACATAATGAAATTGTTAAAAAAAACTAATTTGACTTAAAACAGCTATCAGTCGTCTTGTCACGTGTTACATTTATGTCTCCAGATCATCAGAAGCTGGAATTTGATTTCACGCTACTCAAAAGTTGGCTTTCTTCCTCCTTTATTGATTATCGAAATTACACGTTTTGTGTGTTAATGTTGTTTATTATGCGGTTATAGCTTTTAGAGTCTCGATTTTTCCTAATCCGACATTGGCTGGTTTCAAGGCATTCGAATGATAGAATATTTTTAAATGTATGCTGAATTATCTATTTTTATTTCAATTTCAATAAAACTTTAAACATTTATTATTGTTGATTTAAACATTATACTTGTTTATGAAACTAATTACATAATAAAAAAACTAAACTAGAACTTAATATCAATAAAATATAACATGGATTAAAAACAATAAATATTAATTAATAAAATACTTTAAAATATCATTTTTACTAGTTTATATCATCTGCTTTTCGGTTCTTCTATCAAAAAGCACTTTAAATATTTACATTTCTTCATTCGATAAAATAAATAATTTGTTTATCTAAATAGATTTTTTTACTAAAAACAATTTGTTAAAACGAAATTAATTTGGAATGTTTTAACAGCGCGCAACTTGAAAACTTCATCTAATATTTTATATAATTCATTTCTTCTTTTTAACATATATAATTTGATTTGAGTAGCACTAGTCGTGCAAAAATAACGGAGGGTAACGAAACAAATGCAACATTTACTTGGTTGTAGTAGTATTAACTGGAGAACATGTTTTGCTGCGTTGCGTCATTTTCGAAATCAGACCAGGCGTTATTCAGTTCCATGAAGATCAGCTTCGCAAGATTTTCATAGGGTGAACCCGCTTGCTGCAAGTATAAATAAAATAACAATTAAAGTTAAAAGCAGACTTGAATACAAAATTATAAAAACACAGAGCTATTGTGTAGTTGATTATTTGGGAAAACAGCGGATTACAAACAGTTCAAAAATAGGACTATTTATATCCAATCATAATAAATCCTTACTTTTTTCCAACACATATAGTTCACCTCATAAATTTACTATTTACCAAAATTTATTTAAATTATGCACAAATCTAGGACTTTTTGATGAAAAATGTATTAATATCATCACTCTGTGGTTAACGTGATTAACAAACATTTTAGTATATACAACTTTTGCTTTTTTATCATAAAATTTCATAATATTTTTCAAAATATTGTTTCAATTTTAAATTTTACATAATTAAGATAAGTTACATGCTTTCTGACATTATCAAATGAATCGAGTTGAATGGTATTTTGTGTTGCTTCTAGTTTAACAATAGCAGACTATGATTTCTGTGAATATAAAGTAGGTGTATAACTAATTGTTAAGATACCCTTAAAGCGGCATTCGCCCGATAAAGTCGTGCAGCTGAAAGGGTACTTATGCATGTTTCGCTCAAGAATTATAATAATCAATCAAGAAACGGAAAGGTAGATAAAGTAAATACACCCGCGGGCACAAGAATCCGATCATTTTTTCAAACTTAGCGCATTATTGAATAAGCGTAAACGTGTACTTAGATAGCCGTAGTTGGCGTCGTACCATTGAAATAAGCCGTAATAAGGCATACTACTAATTGATTACTAGATATTCGTAGTTGGCATTGTTTATTCGCTTAGGGTCAATTTCGCTTGCAGGGGATCGGATTCTTGTGCCCGCGAGTATATATATTTATTGCCTTACTATCAGTCAAACAAATATTTTCCATATTTTGGATTTTTAGAATTAACATTTTGTTTGAAAAATAATTTAATTTTTTAGAATTTCAACGCCGCGCCCTATATTTACTCTGAATATGCACTTAAAATTTTTTTAATGAGTTTGAAACGTTGCTTTGTGTAATAAATTATAGTTTATTTGAAGCATTTAAAAATTTGTGCATTTTTATTATTTTTTAAGAGTAATTAATTGAAAACCTACCTTATCAGGATGTACAGCAAGGCAAGCTCTTCGGTAAGCCTTTTTAACGTCAGCTGGAGTCACTAATTGATGCATATCACATCTATTCCATTTCGCATCTTCCCATAAAATCGTATGCAAGGTACATAATAAAGCACGGATGTTATGCTTCTTTCCCTCCAACTAATACAAAAATTAAAATACAATTTTCGAAATGTTTAAAACTTTCTTACCCATTCGTAAATTTTCAGCTTTTCTGGATCCATATCCTTCACCAATTCCTCCTTACGCATATCATTTATTGTTCTTGGACCTTGATCTTTCTTGGCAGTAAATTGATAGCCCTGTGATCCAAGCAAATCACCAAATATATCATTTGGTTTGGTTTTTACTTCCGGTTGTTGTTGCTGCTTTTTGCCAAATGCATTATCAAAGTGTGAACGACTATAGTCTGGATTTATAGGCGATTTAGCTTGATGTTGGGGTGTCGTTTGATTTGGAGCGTGTTGCGGCGTTGATGGATAATTATTCGGCGATTGAGTACCGTTATTTGGGGTTGATGAAAATGTAGCGCCGAAATTCATACCCAAATCGGCAAATAAATCCTTTTCTTGCTTCTCGGCTGGCTTTTGTTGCGGTTGTGGTTGCGAATTATTAGACCAATTCATGAATGTGTTTGCATTGTTCGCGTCGTTCGTCGTACCGAACGGATCGAAAATATCATTATTCGCTTGCGTTTTAGGAGGTGGTGCTGACGTAAAGTTAGTAAATGTATTGTCATTGCTTGCGCTAAAACCACTAAGGAGATCAAAGTTTGAGCTAGCTGATGTTGTTAGATTAGCAGCGGGCGGTGGTTGTGGCGACGTATTTAAGTTCAGAAAATCAACTGCTTCCTCCACTTGCTGTACGGTAGGTGGTACCTCATCATTCTAAAATACAAATCATTTTCAATAATATTGTTGACTTATTGTTCACTTACCTTCACCACATTATTGTCCGACTGATTCGCTTCCTTGCTGACATGAGCAACTTTCGGAGATGGTGGAATTGGCGGACGTTTTGGTCTTTCTTGTCGAGCAGGCGGAATCGGTTTGGTGGTACTCTCCTTACTAGCAAAATTATCTAACGTTTCTAGTTTTTCCAACTGTGTGCTAAAAAGCGTATCAACAACGCGTTCGGTCTTATCAGTAAACCAAGGTGCAGGCTGTGATGGGTTACGTTCAACATCGGACACAAATATGCTTAAACTAACTGTGAATCTATCTTGGTAATGATCTTGGCCCTCAGACAAACCGTCCAAATCACCCCTGTAACATACAAATTATATTATAATTAAGATCATAAAGATAGTTTATTTTTGATCGCTTTTATTCTTTTTAAAATGAAAGTCACTCTTTTTACGCCAAATTTTGTTAAATAACTCACTGCTAAATTACATGAATTCAGAAATTTGTCATTGTTATTGTGGTTTATTTAATTTGCTCTAGCCTATTTATTGTAAGGCAAATTGATGACGAATCAACAGAATTGGTTAAAGTTTCCCAAAATGGTTCTAAATAATAATTTTTTAATTGATTTCTATCCATGTCACCCCAAATATTACTTCAAAAAACGATAACAGCAACCAGAAATATGCTTTGGAGAGTATTTTAGGCTTAAAATTGTCATTTCTCAAAAAAGCGAGCTAGATTTTATACATGGTTAGCATCATTACATGCATCAAACTCAAATTATTGATATAAAAACTTTGCATCTGGTAGTATAAAAAATTGAAAAATTGGTTTCTATAATAAGTTTACGCTTTTCGATTGAGGATACTCGAATAAGAATAACCTTGCGTCTCTCATGTTTGTCACAAAAGTTTTCAATTGCATTCTAATAAACTATTGAATCCACTTGATTTTATGTACATACACAAAAGAAATATTATTTTAACTTAAATTTTATTTGACTTCCAAACTCAATTTTAATATCACCATCGAAATCCTCGTAAGAAAATTTACGCAGTCATAATTCTTGTTGAAGTAATAGTTTTTAAAATAAAGAAGGTTGCGGAATTTCGGGAACACACGGTACAGGAAATATTTGCACGTATACACAAACTCAATTTAATATAACTTACTTTGTGTAACGCAATACAGTCTCTTCTTCTGATATAAATCCCGTGTGGAATTGAAATTCGCAAATTTTAATCCCGGTGGCTTTCCCTTGGGACATAACGCCCCCTAAAATATTTCTTGCATGGTAAACAACTATACATACATCACCACAGACATTTGCATTGATTTGCATTACACACTGAAATAAAAATGAATAAATATATTTTTCATAAAATATTGATTTTGTATCACTTTTCCCTCGGCTATATTAAATAATCTCATTGATTCGTAATCTTGTAGAGTTGATAAAACGCATTTATTCTCACTATAAATCTCTAAGTAGGGTCTGCAGCCGTCTCTGCAACAAAAACATTAACATTATTAATAAATAAACACACTTGCTAATAATAATCATCATACCTAACTTTTGTAAATAAAGGAACTGGCTGCATTTGCAACGAAACAACCGTAACTGGTTTATAGTGTGGATAAACCGCCGGATTACTAACGATGTTATTCAAATAATATAAGTAACGTAATTCAGAAGAGTACATATTTGGAGGCATTCGTTTGACAGCGAATAATTGCAATGCATCTTCAGGTACTTGGAACACGCGAGCGTAAATCATCAGAGCACAGACTAGCGTCGCAGACGTTGACTTGCCATCCTGAAAAATTAATTTTTATACAACATATTAAATAAATGACTAAAACATTAATTACCAAACAGTGTATCACACAGACGTTTCGACTATCTCCGACAAGATATTGATATAAATCCTCGCACAATTGATACAATGCATTCAGAAGTGGCGCCTTACAATGGTCGGGATAGGCAAACGCACAATCAACCACACGAATATTGCCAAACTTGTTTGCATGATAACTACGCCCCGACACGTTATACACGGAATATTTAGAATTAGGATGTCGCGTGTCGAGGAATACTTTCACATCGTCAATGTGATTGGTGCGATAGGCAGATTCGATTCCTTCAGATGGATAAGGCATCACTATAATTCTTGATGTAATGTAGCTAATATCTAGATCATTCCGAGCAATTGATCTAAAATACAAATTGGATCAATTAAATTTATTATTATTGCACTGTGCTAGATTGAAAAAATATGACAAGCCGAACATGTATGAAGTAAAGCTAATTCGATTAGCAAGAATCGTATGGTGTATTTAATAGTTAGCCATTCAAATATTTTGAACTCAATAACCTAATTAACATCATTTTTGCAATAAAATTTATTCCTAGAGCAGTGGACTCCAAACTTATTGAAGTTGTGATGTTCTTTTTAATTTAAGTTTCAAATAGTAAAATTTATGGTCATGAGTCGTATTATTTAATGCCATTTTTTTTATTAATGCTGACTGGATAGCTAAATTTGGAAACAAATATAGCAAACTACAATTTACCTATTTAATTCCGTTCGATTCAAGCAATGATGATTGTGCCTCATACAATCAAATTTGATTTACGTTGCACACTATGTATTTTCCCTTGATCGATATTCAGCAACACTATTTTGGGGCTACATGATTATTTTATCTACAATCGTTTCTATAACTATGCACGATAGGCCGTACTCTAATCTTTCATAATTCCGAGGATGAACATGAATTATGTTGGAAGCGACAGTGGAATAAAAGGGATTAAATGGGCAAGGAGTACAGGGAGTATATTCCTAAACCGCCCAAATATAGAAATGGGGTAGAATTATCTCAGAGACGTGAGATGATGATATCGATTTTCGTTTCTTTCTACAACACGTCAAATAGTATATTGAGAGCCAAACGCAATCGGCATAATATTTTGTTTGCATTATATATCACGCCTGCCTAAAATAATTATGCTCTACTTTGCCCTACTTCTGTGTATGGGCGGATCATCCCAAAACCCCAAAAACTCGAACCCGGCTTGGGAATACGCTCTCCCAGTTGTGTCCTAATTTTTGATCATCCTGTCAACTTTAATAAAAATCAGCATTAAATATTTTTAATGTAAGACGTTTCTGGGGAGTCCCTTTTGATTGAGAATTTTAATCTATTGTCCCATTATGTGCCAAAGTGCAAAGTAGTCATAAGTAAGATATAACATAACACATTTTAATCTTTTAAATATGAGCACCAAATCCAATGGTGCTAACAGTATTTTATAAATTAATTCGCGTTCGCTAGACATGTCAAATATAAATAATATGTTTTTATCAATTTTAGCTATCTATTGTCACATAAAATGATAACATTTGTTAGTTCCCGACCCTTGTTGATTTATAGATATTGGTATCTGTTAATTATATTCTGTATAACCCTTACTTATGTCTGATTTTGTTTACTATACTTTGCAATCGGACAGGCACTGACAATCCTGATAAGGACTTACGTATTTTAATAAGTTGAAATTTCTTTCTGTGATTATGTTTTTTAATCATCGTATAAAATCGATTAGACGTGCATCAAATAAAAAATATTATTATAAATTCAACTAATTCATCAAAAAAGGTAAAAAACGACTAAATTAATTTAGATTTTTAAAATAATTTTGATTTATCAATTTCTATCAATTAAAATCAAAAAGACTATAGCACTTTGTCGAGTTTGTTACAAAACATTCTCAATTCAAGCACAATTATATTATTCTTATTAGAGTGTAACGTACTGTTGCATCGTTGCCATAACTTTAGAGCTGGTGTCTTTTAAGCCTTTAAAGAAGCTACCAGCCCCACCCTTGATTGATGAAAATAGACCGCTCGTGCCGGTCGCTTGCTGCTGCTGCTGTCGGTGCGGATCGGGCATTTGTGGAGGACGTTGCGGTTGGTTTGGTACAGGTGGAGGCCGTTGCGGCGGCATTGCAGGACGTTGCGGTGCTGGTGGCTGCTGCAAACACACAAACAATGCTATACTAATTTCGTTTTCATTGCAGAAACAAGCTTACTGAATTCGCTACATGGCTGGGTGATGGTTGAGCTGGTCTCGGCGGCGGCGGCGGCTGTTTCACACCATTCGCATGATATTCATTTACATTAGCATCAATTTCATGCTTAATTGGTTTTAGATTCTCGAGCGGTGCGCGTAGATTGTAGCCATTCGTCTCAGCAATAGCCGCAAGCCGTTCGAGCACTGCATTTATTGTTAAACGCTGCGCTGGATTCACTTGAAAGCAACCTCCTAATTCCAATAAGAATTATTGCGTTAATAAAGCAATACAATGCAAATTGAATAACAACATAATATTCTTACTTATGACATCATGAAAGCATACGAATTTTGGATCCGGCGGTAGACTATAATTAGCATTAATTATACGCAGCTTTGCGCCATCCTCATATGGATGTTTCATATAGCAAAGGGTGTATAAAATACATCCCAATGCCCATAAGTCCACCGGCGTTCCAACATAGTAATTACTCCACGTATCAATCATTTCTGGCGCACGATACATAGGTGTTGTAAATTTAGCCAACTACAAACAAAAGATTTATAATTAGTAAACAATAAACACTGAAATTTGATGAGTTTACATTTTCCTCGAGTGTCGAGCGCTTATTGGCGCTCCATGAAATATCAGGCGTAAAAATATCCCAAGTCGCCGAGCCAAAGTCGCACAGTTTAATGAAGCCATCATTGCTGATTAGTAAATTTTCGATTTTCAAATCGCGATGCGAGATTGGTGGATTTTGTGTATGCATATGCGCGACCGCTTTACATGTTTGATATAATATACGACATATTGTTTCATTATCAAATGGTGATGTTTGCGCTTGTAAAATTTCTATTAGAGATCCTCCTACAAAAACATTTGTATTATTTTACAGTATTGTAACAGCTGCTTTCTAAACACTAACCTGTGCACAATTCCGTGACTAATAAAAATTCATGTTGCCCATGTGTAGTTTGGGTTTTTTCAATATAAGAAGCCGATAAATACTGTATGATATTAGCATGACCACTTAGGCGTTTCAGTATATTAATTTCATTAATAATATTACGTTTTGCTTCCTCATCAGCAGCCAACAAACGCTAAATGAAAACATCGTTAAATATATTTCGATTTTTCAGCTATTTTACAAGACTTACTTTAAGCGCGTAATCATTTCCCGTGGCAACATCTTGTGCGACGAATACAATGGCAAATCCGCCTGCAAACACCAATAGTTTAATTGTTAGTAATAAATAAAAATCAATATGAAATATTCACCTTCTGCTATAACTTTCTTTATTCTTAGTTTAACATTTGATATTTCAATAATTTGACCAACAAAACTATTATCACTTTGCACTGTATTTGGGGCACTAAAATACCCAAATGCAGACTTAAACAAATCACTCATTCTTACTCAATCTTGGTTTTAAAAAGGTATTTTAAATCATTGTAAGCTTATGATGATATTGTACACAGGATCCCTAAACTACTGTGAAATGTCAAAATCCTCAAATTCCAAGAAACTTTATTATTGCGTGGTTGGTATGTCGAAAAAAACTGCCAACTTTCAACGTAACATAATGTTTTAACCATATTTATATGAATATCTTAATTATTCTATAATTACTTTGCGAGTTTTCATATATTATTTGCATTAATTAGAACTCTATGGTATTTAACATACGCATTTTAATTTAAAGTAATTTATTCAAGAATTACAAAACATTTAGGGTGTTTTATTTATTGTGGTTTGGCAATGCTGATGTCATAGCGTGTTTGAAGTTTATGAAGTTTAAACATCATGAAATGCAAAATATCTTCCTTTTCTGGATTATTATTTACCACATGTGTAATAAACATTGTAAGTAAGAAAATATAAAGCTCAGTCAAATAAAATACAAATACAAGTTAAAACTTAAACATGGAATGAATTTATTAAAAAATAATTACCAAAAACATTAATACGGATGAATCAAATATATAAATGGGAATTATTTTTTTTAATTTATTGGCAAAAAAGAAAATTACAAAGGTGTAACATCTGATTTCTACATAATCGTTAGCTTTTATGAAACGCATATTTTGGTAATTTTTGCATATTGGTTTTCTACACTAACATAGTCATACAAATATTATATAAAGTAAATTCCAACAATGCATATTGTTGGGCACGGCATGCAGAACCTTTATATAGAAATACGTTGTGGTTGAAATATATAAAATACTTAGTAAGGTAACACAAATAAAATAAGCATACAAAAACCATCAAAAAATCAATTATTGCATGATTTTATATGTTTGAGGTTAACAAAAATATCAGGGAATCTTCCTCGCACTCTATTGCCTACAGTTAAGTTTATTAAAACTTGTTAAGCTATAATTTAAGGATGTCAGCCAAATTCGAATTAACGGGCTACTAATTTAAACCATGAATACGGTATACGGATAATCAATCCGGCTAAGTTATTTGAATAATCAAGTTATTCATATAGTCATTTTAGTTATTTAGTCCAAATAAATTATTTGTATAGTCAATTCAGAATAACTAATCAAATAACTTATTCTTATAAATTATTTGTTTGGTTATTTTTGTTATGTTACATTAATTTAAATTGTATTAACAATAGCACTAACTTCCATCACCGTGACTCTGATTCCGGATACAAAAAATATCCGGATAACTAAATGTATCCAGATTGTCAAATATATTTGGATAAGTGAATCCAAATGTTCGAATACAACGGGTTAGCTGATTCATTTTGGTGTTTACTATTTTTTTAATAGTTGAAAGCACTAATCTATATGTATGTATATCATGTAATCACTTTTCTTTTTAAAAATATTATACCTTTTAGCCTTGATGATGAGCGCGAGGTCAAAATATATTGATTAAATAAACGAACATTTATTATCTATTTTATTTGCACTACCTTAACCAATATTTTATATATTATAAAAACAAAAAATATATCATGGTGCATCACATGTCTACAGCAAAAATTAAAGAATGCACAGTGGAATTGTTTGTTTGCAAATGATGGTCGAGTCATAAAATGATTTTTTTTTATTTATTTGACCATAAGGAACTAAAAAACGATCTAAACATTTAGAAAAAAATTACAAATACAGAAGTCCATGTAGAAAAATATATAATATTAAGAATTAATATTTTTTATTGATTTTACCTACATTTATCCTTTTGGGAGACCAGACTAATCAATTCCAGTTTACTATAAAAAGCTCCATACGTCACTGACGAATATATACTTCGATCATCGTTCGAATTAAACAGTTGTCTTCAAATGTCTTAATTTAAGTCACTAAAAATTTAAAAATTACAAAATGAAAAATCTAGATGTTGAAATGTTTACAATCTAATCGATGAAGCATAACTCTTATCAGAACAGAAGTGTAAGTTTGTCCATCCGTGATCGACGACTTGCCTCTTTGTCGAAACTGGAATTGATCGTTTTGTTTCCCAATAGAATTAATGTATAAATGTTTTTGGTAATTATTGTTAAATAAAAATCCAGGTTCACTTAAAGCGGTTATTCGCTTTTAATTTGACTGGCCCTTTGAGCTCGCTCACACGTTTCGATATCTATCGGATGCTGCAGGTCAGTGACGTAATTACAGGGTTGTAGGTATGTGTTCAAGATTCTAGACCTCTCACGCGATTGCCAATGCTTTGCAACCTCCCATTTAACAAGATCCGCAACTCTTCACGCGTATCGCTATTTGCAATGCCTCGCTTAACTCGTTTTACCACACATGCCTCGTTAAGGCGATCAACTAACGCGAAAATTCTTTTTAATTAATTCCTCTGCAATCGGAGCTCTTGTAGGCGCACAGACCCGTGTTCCGTGAAACATATAGAACACCGGTAGTTTCACCACTGCTACAAGTATAAAACTAATCGCCTTTAGCAGACGTCATCTATGGGATGGCCAACCTTTCCCATGTTACGGGCGAAAGTTAAATTAAATTTAAATTTACCCGTGGGCAAAAAATTAATTGAACAATGGACTCTAATATAAGACATTTTGATGAGAAAACGCAAGAAAATCTAAAATTTGTTAAAAAAAATGATTTGGAAGATTTTCGAGGAACGAATATGGCGCGCGGGCTTGAGGTTGCCTACCGTTTATCTGTAAGACCCGTGTCTTCCTAGAGGAGATTTAGATAAATTTATTATTGAACATCTTATAGACTATTTAACCTAGTTCAATAGCAAATGAGCGAATTTTTTCTATTAGTGGTAGTTTCGTATCAGAAACAAGAACACAATTATCTAATAAATTGATTAATGGATTATGGTTATGGTATGTACGTTCACTGTACATAAGAAGTTACTTTTTACCTGTTTAATCCGATAGATATCGAAAAGTGTGAACGAATGCTTTTATTACATAATAAACAAATATATTTTTTAGTACGACAGTTATTGCCAATTAAGTAATATATTTGTTATTTACATTTACTTTGGAAGTGACTACCACTGCAACACAGTGGACAGATTACCTAAACACGCCATAGCACACTATTCCTACTATAACTGTAAGATTATATAAATGAATAATGTAATGAATTATTATTTAATTATAAATAATCATCAGATCCTTGGTGTGCAAATACATCAATAATGTCGTATATGAATCTGGAGGAATTTAATAAATTAAAACCAATTTTAAGAGAGTTTCTGCTAGAGGTTGATACCCTTTCTGGTAGAACCTTTGAATTATCAGAATTTATATGGAATATGACTAAGGCATTAATGTACTCTAATGTAATTCGCCTTTTGATTTCTTGCCCATTATTTTGTGAGTATTTCTTTGCACAAATATATCATACAATTTCAATTCGTTTACATTTTAGCGGTAAGCTTTTGTAGTCAAGATCTAGGAAAACTCGCCTGTAAATACATATTTATTCCTTGGCTGATTTCTTCAGTCTATACAATAGCGGTAATGATAATGGTCATGGGGAGTGTGGTGAAAAGTTTTATAAGTTCGCAGGTTACTAATCTATTACTACCTCCATCCAGAAATAAGTGTTTTTTTCTCGATTTTCTCTCATCCAGAAATAAGTGTCTGATTTGTTTAAAAATTAATATTTTTGAATAATAATTAAAATAAACAAAACCCAAAATGAAAAATTATATACTACATTTCTGAAAAATTTAAAAAAAGTAATTTGAGTCACTTTAACCTATGAATTTATGTTGAATTTATTTTCTTTAATTGCTTTAATTAGGTGTTTTCACTCAAGCAATGGTGTTTTTATGACTATTTTTAGCCAAAATATTTTGAAAACGCGCTGTTAAAAACGTAACATATAAGAAGTATTTTCAAAATGACATTCAACCTTAAAAGCAAAGCCGCATTTTCTCAATTTTTGAGAAAAATTGAAATCGGACACTTATTTTTGGATAAAGGTAGTGTTGAATAGTTAATATTTTTAATAAGTTATGATACGTTAAACTGTGGATCAAAAACTTTAAATGATAATCTTAATCGACGTTTCCATTAGTAATTCTTAACTGTCTTTGGGATCGCCAATATCGACATTTTTAAACAATCAATTTGGGACACCTTTTCCTAAATTTAAAGAGAATGTTAAATATACTGGTGGAACAAAAGGTTAAGAAAATGCATCAATTTTACAAACCTTTAGCCCGTAATATTTCTAATAAAAACATCTATTTTCGGATCTTAAACGTTAACCGAATCGTCGATTAAAATTAAAATTTTTGAACTATATTTTAATGCACAGTGACATCTCACTACATAAATTTGGGACCCCATGTATAATTACTATGGAGACACGGGGGTTAGCATAAAAAACATGGGATGTATGGGTATTCCAAATAAAGTTTTGGGAGAGGTGAGGATGGAAATAAATATTTTGTCCCAAACAAATCCGCTACTAGATAAGGGGCTCGCATAGATTCGCCGTCCGAATCTCTGCAGTGGCTAGGACCGCCTTTTATTATTCTTAAACTTGTATTTTATGCTATCTTATATGTTTTTAGCTACCGAGTAAATGGGTGGAATATATTGGATTTTCGCATGCTCAAGCCCAGCAGTTTAAGAAATATGATCAATATAGTGAAGATATTGTTTATACTCTAATGTATTATCAACGAACTATTGCGTATTGTTGTGTAAGATACATTGGCATCTTTCCTTCTCTTCTAATACTTAGTATTTTATTGATAATTAAGACAACTCAAATATTGAGAAAACCAGCAGCGGATAAGATAGTTAAAGAGTTTTAGGAATATTGGAGTTGAATTTAAATTGGAAAAAATTGTTCAAGCACTTTTTATATTTGTTCAGTATTCTTTCTAAGTAATTAGGATCTTAATAAACACTTAACAGTTAAATAATGTCTACTCCGTTTTTTCGTCAAGCTTTTAATGTTCTTCGACCAAAAGTACAAATCCCCGGTTTCATAAAAATATTTTTAACAAAAATATAGCTCGTTTGCATTAGCGTTCAGGACTTAATTTTATAATTTTGTGGTGTCAACGCTAGTATCAGGATTAAATTGGGTTTAACATCTTTAAATTTAATGGATGCAAAAAGTGATCTATAAGTGTTCGTTAGCGAATTTTAAAGTCAAAATTCGCCAAAATCAATTAAATTTTAGCATTTGTAGCTCAAATTAACATGACATTTCAAATTTCTAATAAATGTTATTCGCATTTAATTAAAAATAACGCTTCCAATTACTAAAATTGGTTATAAAATTGATACATTTTACATATATAGTTTGTATTACAACAAAAAAAACAATTTTACATCAGAAAACAATTTACGTAATAAAGAAAAAAAAAATAATGCTCCACATCTAAAACTTCAAATGAAAAAGCAATATTGATTGTCTTAACAGACAAGTTCATCCATTTAGCCGCTTATTTATTTACAATACAGATACAAAAATATAATTGAATAAAAAAAACGATGCAAGGATTATACAAAATAAGAACAAAATATGTATTGAAATAGCGGGGAAAATCAACAAACTTGTAGATGCAAATGTAAGATTAACTTTTTATAATAGAGATATTATAATACCTATACAATTTAGATGTTAAAATTAGTAATCTTAAGACATGAATTGACACTAATTATAATAACGAATGAATAATGCACTTCAAATTACTATATTTTCATCATTAGCTATACCCATTATTGATTCTTGAAAAGAGTTATTGTTACAAATGCTGCTGTAGTTTATAATTTAGCGTCAAACTAATTTATTACTACAAGATTTTGGCAGCAACAATAAGGTTAAAATATTAATATTAATGAGAAAATTTGTTAGACGTATAACCTTAGCAAGCCGACAGATTTGTCTCTAATTTCCATAACACGTTCAAGAGAATTAGTCGCTAAATAGTCGTGTACAATGCAAAAGATACTCAAGTGTGATAAAATAGAACAAAAAACAATGTTTACGCTTGTTGTGATTGCGTTATATTTGCTCTTGCAATTACTGGAAACAACCGCCATCATAAAAAGTAACACTCAGGAAATGCTCTGTGAAAATTTCTATTCGCAATCGCAGAAAATAAAGTGCTACCAAACGCTAATTACTATTCCAAACAATCACTGGCGGGAGAAAAAGGTGCATTTCAAAATTCGTTTTGTGGTTGATGATGTGGGAGAGGTGAGTACATAAGTAATTTTTGTGTTAACCCATTCAGACCTGACTTTTTGACAACAAAAATTTTTTTTTTCCATAAAACTACTTTGGAAACTTTTACTTTAAATTGTAACAACTTTTATATTTTTATATTTTTCTGTGATAATTAAATTTATATTATTATTCATATTAATCTTGATGTTTTGGAGAAAATTAGATATGCTCAAATTTTACATGTTGTACATCGGTTGTAATATAAAAGGCAATTGCGACCAGCAGGGCCGACCTTCGTTCTCGGGTTGAAAGATGCATGCAACATATTTTTTTCTACAACTTCAAAACTAAATTCCATATTAATTAAAAATTGATTTATTGCTATATTTTAGCAATTCTAAGTAGATGCTTGTTTACCTTGATTTCATGGTTACCCTAAAAAAGGCACAAAAATAGTAGCACTGTGCTCGAATTTAATACGGTTTTTTCTGACAAACAAAGCATCTAGTCTACAAGCATAATTCGAGTGCGCTGAATACAATGACGCAAACCGTTTTCAAAAGTTAGATCGAGTTTTCGAGATATTTCAATTTGAACATTTCAAGAACAAACAAACAAAAAACTTAATTTTTATTACTTTTTGTCCCTTATTAGATATAAATTGATAGAAAAATATAAAATAAGGACATCATTATTATAATTGTTCAATGGATTTAGTAGATTTGGCATACTTTTTTTGCACAAAACAACTATGTTTAGACTTCTTTAATAAAAATGGATAATCGGTGAAAACGCTCATAAAACGCTCATCACCAATAAGATGCATCTCTAATGCATATCTGTAGCAGCATATGTATTTTTATTTATGTTTTACGGATTTTTTGTATACGTCCAATTGGCGTGAACGCTTATACATTTAGTCACCACTAGAGATATGCATGGAACTAAATATCTGATCCCATCCCAACCAGTCCTAAATGTTTATTAGCAAACCCAATCCATCCCATTCCATAATAAAAACGTTCCCGTACCTATTATCCTATTTCTAATGCTTAGAATTTTACTTCTTCCCAATGCCAACCATTTGGGTCCCACTGGGATCCCACAAATATTGTAATTAGCCAGTGAATCTAACAACGAAAGGTTTTATTCTCGACAATTTTTCGAGGAAACGCAAAAAAATGTTATTTTTTGCAATAAGCTTTCAGTAGAAAGCCAATATCAGAGCCAAATTTATTACTTGCTCTCATTAGCTAAATGACTTTGTAAGCTAAACAAACAGTTGTCCAAATAATTGTTTTGAGTAGTGTACATTTTTATACCACCTAAAATTTTTTACACTATATATGTGTTTGGTAATAAAATGTAGAAAAGTTCCACTTGAAACTTACTTACAATAAAACAAATTCGAGATATAATTTATTCACCAATTAAAATAAATAATAAATTGAGGAAATCCCTATATCAAAAAAGACTTAAAAATAAAACATGCCGAATTCTAAAGGAATTTACAAGGGCTCGACAATACTCGAAATGTTCATCAATAGATTTTTGTGTAATAAATATAAAAAAGACGCTAAAAGTTCTAATAAAATCCAGAAAGATGCAAATACTTGTAAAAATGCTGAATAGGGGTTGTCTATAGCGGCCAAACATGTGCAAAACATCTGCTACTTATAATTATTTCTGAAATAAAATATAAAATGTTATATTATTTTAATAAATTTTAGTATGTATTAAAAAAATAAAAATTTATTATTATTTATTATTGGTTCAAACAAGTTATATTTTCATTTTGATATTTCATGTTAAACCTTTGACATAAATCATAAAATTTAAATATGTTCATTAATTAATTAATATGCAGTGGGACTCACATAATCTATGGGATTCCCATATGGTTGATGATCCCATCCAGAACCACTTTCGATTTTTTCCTAACCATTACCTACAATACTAAGCGAACTTAAATCCCAACCAATCCCATACCATCCCAGTGGGTCCGTATGGGTCCCGCAACATTCAATCTTATTTACACATCTCTAGTTACCACCAATAAGATACACCTCTTATACATGTCAGTAGCACCATTTTTCTTAAGAAAATCAAATTGAGATACCTCATAACATAATCTAACTATTAAAAACTGTTTGCACCATTCAATTGAGCGCACCTGAAATACCCTTTCCACTAAATAGCTTTTTTTGATATATTTTGCAACTAGCATAGTGTAATTGACTTACCCTCGTATCTATACAAATTCGATTTTGCTATTTTTGTTAGAAACATATTATTTTCTAGGATGGAATCTACTTGAAATACGTGACGGAAAATAAAACCATTCTAACGTTGGAGGTGGTTGATGCGACATGCAGCGATCAGTTGCGCATTAAGCAAATTGATTTTCAAGGACGCATCGTTTGTACCACCAACTTTACAAACAAAGGTAAAATGTATATTATAATACATAATTCTTAATTGTCGCACTCAAATCCCAATATATTTTCATCATAATTAGCCTACTATTCAACTCCAAATCACCTATTCAAATATGGATAATCGGGACTCTAACAATAACCCTTGACAAAATTGTACTTCCTGCTTTGTAGTTGCACCTCCTCCTACATTGTAATATACAGAATTACCTAAAAAACTAGGTACTTATTTGCAGACCTTATAAATTTTACAATTCTTTTAGCTGCTAAAAGCGGTTTCCAACCGGTGGTAAACGTACTTCTAGGGGTACGTTTGTGTAACTGCAGGGGTATATAAAATGAAATGAAATAATGGTGGAAACATAATCCATATCCATTTATATCACATAAACTGTAAAAATTGTATAATTTCCTGTTGTGTGTGTAAATTTATTTCCTCTGTGTTACATTTCTAAATTATCTTACAGCTGTCGATTTGTTACAGAGCAAAGATTTCTATTTAAATATTCGGCAGTGTTGAAATCGATATTCATTACGTTTTAGTTAATCCGCATAACATAGAATTTAAAATTAAATAAATAAAGTTTGGACGAAAGGTATATGAGCACCTTTTTAGTACGCCGTTCAGATATGTACCTTCTAAAAAACACAGGGATTTAATTAGTTATATGTATTTATTTCTAGAAATATCGAAAACATTAGGGGTACATCTTAAATCAACGTTCTAATTAGGGGTATGCAAGGTCACAAAGGTTGGGAACCGCTCTTTTAGCACATTCATATAGCCTTTTCTTCACTTTGCAGTTGAAGTAATCAACACGGTTGACATGAGGATAAACCACCAATACACCCTACTGCAACACGACATCCAACAGGACGAGGATATTGTACGCTTACCTAGTGCAATTAAAAATTATAATATTGATTATTTAACAGCAACAACAGCACCCTGTGGAATCTCAAACGCAAACAATTCTTCCGATTCAAGGGTTGAAAGCGGTGAATTTCCATGGATCGTTGCCATTTATCAATCGTCATTGCTATGTGTGGGCACGATTATTTCCGAACGATATGTGATCACTAGTAAGTAACATATCTCTATATTTACTATTTTCACGCATTTTGCAAGCAATTTTCATGCAATTTTTACTTTTCCCACCTCGAGTTGCACTCATTTTCACAATTTCCGGTGAAAATGCTTCAAAAAATCGAAAAAACAATTAACAACAAGAAATTTTCAACATGTTTTGACCGGTACTAGATTCAGTAAGATGGATTCTTTAAAGTTCCGGTGAAAATGCTGCTAAAATTGTATAGAGAATGCATGAAAATCGAGTCCATCCGTCTGTCAAATTTTCTAGTTTTTTATTTATTTCACGCGTTTGATAGAATTTACCTTTCCCGAAGTAGTCACGGCCAGAAATTGCGTGAAAATGTCTCAGTCCGGTTTCTTTTATGAAAATTAGATCAATTTTTGTCTGTGTTTTAGGTGCACAACCCGTCCTTGCAAAGTCCCCATTTGACTTACGAATCTTTTATGGATCGTCGAATCTGGGCGACTTTGATGCTAAAAATGCAAATTTTTTACGCGTTAAAAACGTATTCATACACGACAACTATTCAGCTAGCAGCGGGTCTGCACATGATATTGCAATCCTACAAGTTATGCAAGATATTCAATTAAATGTTAGCGTTGGAAGCATTTGTCTGCCACTCGCTGTAGCTTTTGAGCTAAATTCCAATCGCTATTTGGCTGCAGGCTGGACATCCCTTGCGTTCACCGTTTTTCGTTATTACAATCCAATTCCAGACAAAACTTTGCACAAAATTGATACGTCAATCTCTAGTCCAGCAGAAGGTCGAAGGAACGTTTCATCTCTGCCTCAGATGTTCCTCGCGGGACCTTTTGCAATGGTTCGTATCTCAAAATTATACGAGGTGCAAACAGAAAGCAAAGTTGGCTTGTTTAATGGTAAAACAGCAACAGTTAAACCAAGCAAGCTGGCTCAATTGTTTAAAAGGCTAACAATTATTAGCTTTGTATCAAAAGGACAGATTTGACTGATTTTTGACGAGTTGTCGATTTTATAATCTGAATGGCAATCTTCAATGACAATGATAATCAGTCCACTTGTTGATAACTAGTCAAAAATGTCCTAATACAACAAATTAACGCGTCAGGTCACATGATGGGACGATTTTCGCTGATTTCCATACTGATTTCTGACTGATTATTGTCCGGTTGATACAAAGCTATTAAACCACGCATGTATTCTGTATTTTTCAGGACAGTCGTACTAACATAATGAAAAATATAACCACATTGCGTATAATAGTTAACATACTCTCGTGTGTATGAATGTAAATGTAATATGTTTGCAAATTCTATTTTAGACGGTGGTTTGTGTAGTTGCATCTCCGGCTCGCCACTCTTCCAACTTGTTAATTCATCTAAAGGCAATTCATACTACGTACTAAAAGGTATCCTTTCGAAATTACATCCCGAGTATAGCGAATGGAATCCCGGACCATACAGGGAGGTGTACGTCGACGTTGAAAGCGAACTAGACTGGATTCGTTCGATTCCAAAAAAATCTGGGAGATAAAGGCATCGCTAGAATAATATTTAACCAATTGCAAACGCACATTCTTTTGTATTGTGTACTGATCTAAAAATTATAGTATCCACAATTAATAAAATTTGTAATTTGTAAAAAGTTGTCAGATATAAACAAGTCTATACAAGTATAAATGTGTTGTTACAGTGCTCGCAAGCGCAACTAATTCGTACGTATTTGTTCTGATGCGAATAAAATCATTTGTTTTTGACAAGCGAATTTGTACAAAACTGGCAGATTAAATGTAAATGATGTGGATTGTGAAAAACTAATTGCAATATCGGCAATATCATTATAGGAAATCGAATAAAAATATATAGCCCTATTTTGTATATTATATAGGTTTTTCTCTTTCTACAGTTTACGCTTCTTCGCTTCGTACGCTTCTTTACCTTTTTAAATACAAGATGAAGAGAGCGAAAATAAACTCGGAAAATGCAGAAAACAATATGAATATGCAAAAAACCAAGAAAGTGGGAAAAAACCTAAATATGGCAGAAAGGGTGTGAAAACAAAAAAATATGAAAACATACGTAAAAACGCAACAAAAACATGAAAAGAAACAGCTGAAATCTATTACTTAATCTATATTACTCTTTTCTGTATTCGTTTATTACAATTTGTTTGATTTTTGAATACGAATCTTCATGACATGTAATGTAACCACGTCTATGGTAACTACACTGCTTTAACGAATTCGCACGAACAAAATTTCGTAGGAATTCTCATCCAATCTAAACCTAAACAAACTGCAATGTTGTTTTAGTAGCAGCAACCTATGATTTGTATGCAAAAACTAGTTGCCATGTTTTTATTGGCTTGCATTCAATCAAAAAATAATTAATTTTACGTCAAGTAGGCGAAAATAATCAAAATTTGCTTAGCGAGTAGGCTTTGCATGTGAGTATCTAAGTAACGTTGTTTTTATTTACAAACAACGTTAGTTATTTATATTACATACACAAATGTTGTAACCAACGGTTGGGGCCAGGTTTATTTTATTTCTACTTTTATATCTATGTTTATATTTCAATTTATTATTTCTTTTCTACCCCATCGCGATCGAATTATGTGAAGCAACATGTCGCAACTAGGTAACTTTTATCAGGCTAGTGACGATTCAGAGGCCCATAGATCTGAATCATCTGGCCGTGGCGCATCACCCGCTAAGGTAACTTTTTATTTTATATAGTATTTGTGGTTTATTATTGGGCTGCTTTGATCTAATAAAGATTTACTTTCCAGCCACAAGAGAATGCAATTTCCAGGGTTTTCATTCTCTACACCTAATTTTGTGAGCGATTTTGCTTCTACGAAAGTCGAGGTACGAGGTACGATACATTTTTATTTAAACATCTATAATTGAATCAATTGTTTAGATGTGTTTTTAAATCGTAGATATATTACAAAAATTTTAGGAACAACCAGCGATGTAAAAATACCACTATCCACAAACATCCGATGGCCGACATAGAGGAATATGTCGACAAATGGTCATCGTGAATCAAGGGATGTTCGAAAGATCGTCAGAAGTATGCAAAGTGCCAGCGTCAGTAGCCAAAAAGCTCGTAGCGTACACTTCAACACGGCTGGCCCATTCGCATACGCAAATTCCATGCCACTGATGAACATCACCTCGCCCATGGCAAGCACAATGTGCTGCGGCACCAGCATCCAAAAATCGTAACGGCCATTTGGCAAGATTTGTTCAAAAATGTATTATCTAAATTTATATTATAATATAAAAATCAATATAATTCACGTTTTTGATTTTTTCTCTCGAATCCGAACGCATTTCTAAACAATAGTGAATGGATTAAAAATTAAAGCTACTTAATATCACCTTCTCCATCCAAACGCCATAAACGCCAGGAAAGAGTAGTGTAAGTAATGAGTGGTTGGGGCGTCTTCGCGATGAAATTTTCGAATGAATGGGTATTCTATTAGGAAAATTAGTAAAATATTATATTTATGGCAACGATAACATTTCATGCAAATGGTATACATATCAAATATCTATCGCTATTCCATTTCAAATTTTCCCTCATTCCTGTCTTAATTTACTCTTTTTTCTCTCTTAATTTCCTCATTTATTAAAAGTGGCATGAGGGGAGAACATTAAGAAAGAATTAAAGAAAGTTAGAGAGAGCAATAAATAGAATTGAGGAAAGGAAGGCAAAATTTCTTATCCTCATTTCTCACCCCAATTGTCCCTCATTCCTCTAAAGAATTCCACCTCTCATTCGCATCTTAATTTTCCCTTATTATCTACTAACTTCAATCATTCCTCATAGTTCTCCCCCCCCCCCCCCTCTCTCTCTCTCTCTCTCTTAACCGATTTTCAGCAATTTTTCGCTGAAAACATAGCCAAATATTGGTCAAATTGAGAATTAAAGTAATTACAATCATTTTTTCCACTCCTGTTGAATTATTAAAACTTTGTAATCACATTTTCGAGAAAATATAATGGCATTAATTCTTAGTGTTCAAATATAAGTTCATAATTCATAGTCGACAACCAACAACCATTTATTCCTTCAATAATTGAAATAGATTGATATGTAGGTGAGCAGAAGTGAGGGAAGTGAGCGAGTTAGGCAACTGTTATTACCTAACCTAAAAGTCTATGTAAGTGTTATCGTGTTTGTTAATTAAATCGTGTTCATCGTGTTAAAAGTATTTCCAAAGAGATTTCCAAGAAAACATCGTCAGGAGTAGAAAAAGTAAAGTATTGCACTCGCAGTAATGGGTCACAATTCATTCGTATGGTTTGCATAATTCGCTTATTGTTCGTGTTTCATACTTGCGAATCTTGCGAATAATGGATACCATAATCGCTCATACAATAATCGTCTATGCAATAATCTGCCGCAAAGTCGAAATAATTTAGAACAAATGAAAATATTATTTATTTACACAAATTAGAAATGTAAAAATAATTGTTTTCTTTTTTAAATTATTGTAAATTAGAATTGCAGAATTAATAACTTCAATAGCACATTGCTGTTATTAAGAAGAATTCTTTAAACGGAACTTATCCCATCCAACTAGAGATGTCGTTAATCAAAAAGGGATTTGCGTCCAAACACTTGCAGCTCTTGTGGCTTTCGTGATTTCTCACTTAATTGTAAAACCTGCTTTCACGCGCAAACATCGTTCAGAGTAAGAAAACCTGCTCGTTTCATTAAAAGCAGCTAATTAATTAATCCTTATTTTTCTCGCTGTAAAAGAATGGATGGAACGGATGTGTGTGTCGAAAGCGCAACAACGACGACAACAAGTATACTTCGACACAGATCAACGAAAGCTTATGAAGGTGCGTACAAATCTTTTATAGAATGGACAGCTGAGAAAAATATCCATTCCTATTCCGAAAACATTCTTCTCGCATATTTCACCCAGCTGGCAGAAAAATATAAAGCGACTTCACTTTGGACAGTGCACTCGATGCTAAGAAGCAAACTTAATATACATCATAATATAGAAATTGATCAATATAAAAAATTGAAAAAATTTCTCAAAAGCAAATCAGAAGGCTACAGTGCAAAGAAAGCAAAAACATTTTCGGCTGAACAAATGAATAATTTTATTAACAACGCAGATGACAAAGATCATTTGTTAACTAAAGTAAGAATTATATATTTTAATGTTATATTTTACTCCAACCAGTCTAATATTAATAATTTTTATTTAGGTAGCACTGATAATAGGAGTTATGGGTGCTTGTCGCTGCACTGAAATGAAGGCAATAAAATTTAGCGACGTTGAAGATCTTGGCTCAGCATTTTCCATAACTATTCTCGACACTAAAACTAAAATCAAACGAAACTTTTCAATCACCGATACCTTTTACAATATAATTAAAAAGTATATTGGTTTACGATCTAACAAGATCACTGTTCCATCATTTTTTATAAATTATCAGAATGGTAAATGTACCAATCAGTCAGTAGGAATTAATAAGTTGACTCTTATGGGAAGAATAGTAGCAAAATACTTAAATGTGTCTAATCCAGATACATATACAGGACATTCTTTTCGAAGATCATCGGCTTTAATAGCTGGTGGCTCTGAAGCCGATATTTGTTCCCTAAAAAGGTATAGTCGCTGGAAAAATAGAATCGTAGCAGAAGAACTTATTAATGATACTAATGACACAATGGATACTGATGATAAGAATGGAATAATGCTTTTACAAGATACCTCCAGCTCAAGCACATACACTGAAAATGTATCTGAGGATACGCACAGGCCTATTATTAATATGACAAATTGTACGAACTGTACTGTGCATATTCATTACGGTGATTCTCTTAATAAGTAATTCCATTTTAATGTTTTTACGTACTTGTAAATAATTTCTATAGTATTACAAAACAATAGTTCTATATTACTTTAACTTTTTATTGCAAATAAATTATTTCTATGCCCGTAAAATAATTATTCAACATTTAACACCAACTAAGATAAACTTAAATGGATGAACACTTTGCATTCAGACTTTGGAATTTTCGTGAATATAATTAATTTTTTCGAGCAATGTATGAACTTTTAAATGAAAGGTTTGTCCAATCATCAGACATTTTGTTACAAAACATGATTTTATTATTATATGATTGATGAATATTAAATAATAGTTAATTTTAACAGTTAACACTGAAGATGTATGAACGAAAGGTGGACTTTAAGAATAAACGTATCTAAAGTATAAGTCTGCAAAAGGTATAAATTAAATTTAAACGTATTTAACTGAACTGAAATATTTATAATGTCCTTAGTTCACAGTTATCAATTTGATAATGAATTTCTGTGATGAAAATTAATTAGAAATTAAATACTACTACGGTATTTAACTTAAAATTATATAAGCTTCTAAGATGTTTTTTATATTTAATTTTAGTGTTTATTTTTTGAGGATGTTTGATCATATTTTTTGTAAAATCAAAATATGTTTAGTTAATTAGGAAACTATGATTACTCGTACATAATCAAAAATGTTATGTTATGTTGTGATATAGTTAGTTTCTTGTGAAAATATAGTCAGGAATAGAAAAACTATAGCAGGTATTGATTGAACTCGACGCTTATGGCCATAATTAACTTATATGATTCAATTTTACTCGCCTACGGCGCATAGTGCAAACTTTCATATTTGTTGATAATGATTTCCACACGCGCTAGGTTTCCTATAATATTACAATATTACCGTTATTATATGAACGATTATGGAAGCCATTATCTTCGAGTATGGTTTGCGTCACGAACCGAAGGCGAATGAGGTAAAGCATAGAAGAGAATAATGGCCTAGCGGCCATAATCCCAAGCGCATTACACCCATCTTGTTTCTTGTATGGTCGATACGTTCGCAAGAAAGTCATGTTTATGTAAAACATTGATTATAACAAAGATGTCGTTAAAAAATAATCATATAATAACTTATAGCCGCAAACGATTACCTCAAATATCAATTTGCGTCTATGGGTTGTTATGAGATTATGTTTCCTAATATCCTTAAGAAGCAAATTGGTATTCTACATTATGCAGAAAGTATTATAAAACAACTTTTTTTAACACTTGCGGTGTCAATTTCCACTTATGGTTTTCTATGTCATTATGATTCATAACACCATTATATAAAACGAATACAGAATAATGCTCTGTTATGATTGTGCTCATAATTTTAAAAATTCTCCTAATCTTTTATTTACCGCCTGTACACGCTCCTTGATGTACGCAATACTAAATCACTTTAATAGTAAACAAATCATAATAGAATAGTGTTGAACAATGCATGATCAAATACGAGACTTTAGAAGTTGAATATATTTTACTCCCGCCCGTGACACCAATTCCTCTCATTGGCTTGACATTGTTGCCAACAGTTAATAATAAAGAACACCAACGAAAAAGCAGTGTTTTAATCTTACGAACTGTAAATTCCCCTAAATCATGTTCTGCCACACAACATTACAAAAATCGATTTATACGTATAATTGAAACGTATTAAAATTAAGGTATATCTAACAGATGTTGTAAGGATAAAGAGTAAGTACGTGTGATTTTACTCAAATTTAACGTAATTGGAAAAATACTTATAGGTTCCCATATCTGGCAAAATGATTGCAACTGCATACATCTAATTACAATCAAATTGAAGGAAAATGTCAACGTTGAATGATTTAAAACCTGTATTTCCAAAAGTTGGACAATTAATTGTTGAGGACGTTGATGAACTTATATTATGTAAACCACGCTTAATACCACTGAAGAGTTTTACCTTAGAAAAATTGGAGAAAATGCAACAGCAAGCGCAAGAATTTATTGAGCAGCAGCAATCGTCCAAAGAGCAAAAAGAATAATTGCAATATTTATATCTTCAATTAAGCTAGAAACGAAGTATTTAATCAAAATTAACCACCATGCACTACGGCCCAATAATTTCGAAAATATTACTCTCTTTCCTAATATCGTCATTCGTCCTATTTAGATATGGAAATTGGTTTAGGCATCATATTATTGTTACTTTAGTCGTATTACTAGCATGGTTCTTTAGCTTTTTAATTATATTTGCTTTACCACTTGACATCATTTCGGTAAGTTTTTTGTTATCAATGTAATATTTGAATAGTTAGAACAGAATATTTTAGACGGTTTTCCGTCAATGCGTCGAGGAAATTGTCTACATTACTCACAATGTGACTGAAGGCAGCAATTCAACAACACCCATGCCAGTTACATGTGAAGAGCCATGGAGCAATGTGCCAGAAAAGGTGTTTCCGAATTTATGGCGAACGGTTTACTGGACAATGCAATGCTTAACATGGTAATATATGAATAATTGAAGATTTTGCTTGCCTTTTCTTGATAAACCATTTTAATTTATTGGAATTGGGAAATAAAGTTGATGGCAATTTCCCAGTTTGAATATAAGAATAATTTGAATAAAATCAAGCTGACTAATTGGCTGAGAATTGACACATGCAACCAAATATATTGAAGTATCGACGGTTCAAATTATTATTATTATTCAAATAAATTCATTCGCTTCCCTAATATATTTGTTTGCCTTGTATTTTAATTCAAATTGTTATCATCAATTTATACTTGCATAAATTAAAAACATAATTGGTTTTGTTTTTAAGGATTTTTATGCCACTGATGCAGTCCTATATTAAAGCTGGTGATTTTACAATTAAGGGTAAACTGAAGTCGGCTGTTATTGATAATACAATTTATTATGGAACTTATCTATTTATATGCTGTATTTTATTGATTTATTTGGCAACTCGTCCAGGGATTGATATATTTGAATGGTATGAGTATTAATTTTTTATTAGATTTGATTTGAATTGTTCAATTGTTTATTTCAACCTTGAACATTGTAACTATTTCAATTTATGAACCATATCATTACATTTTGTTAAATTTTGAATTGGTTTGTGGATAAAAAGTAAAAGTTACAATAGCACGATTAGATTTATAGAAGAATACAAAATAAATATAACTATTTGAAACGCTTTTAATATTAGCTGGTTTTATCATTCATCTACAAACACAAAGGCGTCTTTAAAGAGAAATTTTGCAAAACATATGCATTTGCAAAATGGCCAGATTTTTCCGGAAACAGTATATTAGAGTGTGTTTTACAAACAAAACTCCAGATGCGTACTGCAGATTTACTTACTGATGAAGTTTCTGTGTTTAATATTGATTTATCACTGGTTCAGAAATAATTAATCATTGAAAATACTTGTTCAAGTATCTAAATAGTACCCGGAAAACAGATTTAAAATTGAACGAGTGATTTCATATTATTTGTAAGACTCATTTTAAAAATACTTGTAAATTACTATCCAACGCAAAACTAATTTCTATTTTATATTTCTTCCATTCATACATTTTTTGGGGAAATAATATATAATAAGTGAGTTGAAAATTAACACGTTTTGTTTTGGAGGTAATGAATTAAACCAATCTTTCTAGTATTTGCTCAAATATCTAACGTTTCGATTACAATTCGTTTGAACGTTTGTGCAAATGTTGGAAAGGTTGATTTAATTCCTCACCTTTAAAGCGTGTTCATTTTGAATACAATTACCAATTCATGGAGTGTTTCATCAAATATTTCAACACATCAAAGTATGAAATAAAGTTTGCTTACTGACTTTTGGCATTTGTTGTACAAAATTAAAGTTTAATATAATAAATAATTTTTTCAATATTTTACAAAATAATAATAATATATAACAAAATAATTAATTAATAATTTAAGCGGGCCAAGTAATGCATAGAAATTGAAGAGATCATCTAACAGCAGTAGTGTATTGCTAAAACGTTACGTTTGGTAATCTTATTTAAAGACTTGTATATGGATGATAAAAATTGTTATCTGGTGAAATATTTATAGATGAATTTAGAAGTTCAGTAAAACTATTAATTTTACATTTTATGGTTGTATTTGCGATTATATGTGAAATGAACTAAATAATTTTACTGAACATTTACATAAATTTACATCTTAATATATGTGTGTATTATCTTTTTGTTATAGGGCTAAATTAAAAGCAATTGCTTCATCGGCAAGTAACACATGGGGTTTATTCCTTTTAGTTTTATTGTTAGGCTATGCATTAGTAGCGGTCCCACGTAGTCTTTGGAATAATTCTAATCAATCATACGTGTTAAATCACGCCTATTTTAAGGCAGCTAAACTGAGCGCTGATAAGGTGGAAGCTGAAGATACCGTTGATGACGTTCTAGAGGTATATAACAAAATACAGTGATAATCGTTTAAATTACTCATTGAATGTTGTTTTAGTCGTTGCAAGCGATATCACTATCAATGCGATCAAACCATCCACTATACCCAAATTTTGAAACAATTTTGAACAAAATTCCAATCGAACTAAGAGAACGAATGAATCGACGGCAGCTACCATCTGACACTCCGACTGATACGCCTGGTGAAAAAACTTTGATACGTTTACATAAACAAGTAAGTTACTTAATTAACTAAAAATTAATTAATTAATATAAACGCAATGCTTAGGTGATAAAGTCGTTACAAGTATTACAAAGGACTGAAACGCAATGGAATCTTTTAGTTGAGAAAATATTTTCGTTGGAAGATACCTTAAGGAATCTTAATTCGCGTGATAGAAGTTTTAAACACACATTTCCGAAAGCAAGGAATCCTGTTACAAGGGTCGTGTTTAATTCGAGTATTGGTGTGTATGATTTGTTTGAATATGATGTAATTTTTATTCATTTCATATTTGTTTTATTTAGAATGGTATTGGAAATGTTTGTTTGCCAGTTATGTAAAAAAGGCCTTAGCAATTATGGCAGGGATTTTGTCAATAGCCGTCGTTTGGTCAGAAGTGACGTTTTTTAATAAGCAACCCGTTTTGTCCGTCTTTGCTAACATTGTTAATCTTGCGAAGACAAATTATGATTATTCTACTATTGAGGTAAGAAGTTTTGATCAATTACTATTTTGGAATTACTATACAATTTACTTTTTTAGATTTTATCAACTGTTGTGATTTTATATCTATGTTATTGTGCTTATTCAACAATCTTACAAATTCGTGTATTGAACTTTTACTATTTGGCACCGCATCATCAAACTAATGAGTACAGCCTTATATTTTCCGGCATGATGTTGAGTCGTCTAACGCCACCACTCTGTCTCAATTTCCTGGGATTAATACATATGGATAGCCACATAATCAAAAAGCAAGTCTTGGAAACTGACTATACACAAGTAAGATTTTATTTATACCATAATATTGGTTTATTAAATTATCAAACGGTTGTTAAATAGATAATGGGACACATGGATGTGATTAAGATTATTTCTGATGGATTTAATATCTATTTCCCGATGGCCATGTTATTCTTTTGTGTAGCCACCTACTTTAGTTTAGGCGCTAGAATATTATCAGCGATTGGTTTCCAGCAATTTATTGGTGACGATGAAATAACGACAGACTTGGTTAAGGAAGGTCGAGATCTAATTCAAAGAGGTGATTAAATAAAACTAAAATTTAAAAAGCATCTATGCTTAATTTTGACCAGAACGGTAACAAACATATAGTTGGTTCTCATTTTTTTTTTCTTAAAAGCAATTTATATGCTTTACGTTTACGTATCTAACTATCATCGGATATTCACTTATGAGAAACGAGCCAAAATACATACCGGTATATATGAAACACAACAATTTGGTCGATGGTTAGTCGTGAAAAAACGTATCAACAAAAATAAAGAACACTCAAGTTATTTCAATTGTCTCGTGCTGCGCCACTTTTTTTGAATATTCTTATGGCAGGTGTTGTACATTATAGCAACACACACCATTCTTTAAATTTTGATACGTGTCTTTGAAGGGCGTGCAGCAATAACGTGTTTTTTTGTAAATTGAAAAAAGAGTATTTTAAAATTCAAATGTCTTATTGTAATTATTATTTTTATAGCACAGCAATTTCTTTATTATTACTCCATATTCTAAAAGACAGTAGGGCAACTTTCAATTGTAAGCTGTGTATTGAACTGAAATCTGTCTCCAATGAAGTCGAGCATTTTTGCGTGCATCGCCTTATTGTAATTGCAAAAGTTCGACTTCTTGTGCCTCCGAGTTTATCTTATTGTTTCATATTCTAAAAAACATTTAGGGCAACTTTCAACTGTAAGCTATGAATTGAACTATATTTGCAGCTTCCATTATAACTTGTATATTTTTCGTATAGCAATAGTTATAATACCATTAAAAACATTGTAATAAAATTGATTGGAAAAACGAACGTAAGTTAATTTTGATATACATGATAGAAATGTAAAGTCTCTCACTGCCAATTACTATTTTGTGTATAGCAAAATGTGAATCAACTTAATGTTGTTTTTAACCGTTTTAATGGAAATTATAAAATGATTCTTACTCGATTTCTGTATTTATTCAGAGAAACGTCGTCGTCAAAGAGCTTACGACTCCAAAGCGCGTACACAGGAGTTCAGGGATCGTTTTGGTCCACGTAGCAGCACCGACACAAGTATATATAAAAACACTAAATTTTTCAATTAATTACTAATATACCCATTTACTATTTTAGTTAGAGCAATACGTAATGAGGAGTCCCAAGATCAATCAACACGTACAAACCTACTGCAAGATAATACTTTAGATTATGAGGGTACACGTTACAATTCGGAGGAGGTTGACACTAGATTTCCACCGGATTTGGCGGATGATATTGATGCTCGTTTCGGTATAAGTACTCGCAATATAATCAATGAACGGTAAATATTTTTGTAACATTTCAACCCGCATCATTTAACAACGTTTTTTTGTTGTACAGAAATCGTGTTGGGATGCCACCAAGAGGAATTTTTGATGACGTATAATTTATTTTAATGCAAATGTCAATAATATTAGTAAGTAATTGGAAACATAGAGCAAAATATTTTTTATTAGAATATTTTGCTTCATATTAGCTATATTATATAATTTTATTTTTTAATGTACTAATTGTGATATTGATTATTTATGTATACATAATTTAATTTGTTTTGTTATCCAAGTGCATTATTTAGCACAATTTGTTAATATTTGATTTATAGTATATAAGATGGTATATGCTATTAATTATTAAAAATATACAAGGAAGTACAAACTTCTATTAATAGTTGCAAAAATATTTTAATATTCTTACCTCCTAACTAGTATTGCTTTATAGACAATCATTATTTTTAATTTTTATTACCAAACATACATATATTCTCCGTCACTAGAAATCATAAACTGTTGATTATTTAAATTAATTCAACAGTAAACAAAATTATGCAATATTGATTTACATACAAAATATCTTAAACTAGAAAAACAAGTTTCTAACATTTTCTAATCAGTAAGCTACGCTACCTAAGCTGTATGCATCTTGGTAAGACGCAGAAAAATGACGAAGGATTTAAGTGTACACGATAAAGCAATATTAAATTGCATTTTTAATCCAAGTTTGCCCCTATCTGATATTTTAGAGCGCGAAGATATCCCAGATTTAGAAGGTCAGTATATTCAATTATTATAATATTATTAAGAATTAAAGTAAAGACACTTCGTTACCGTAACAAATATTTATGTAAAATAATTAATGCATATGTCGGTTGTTATACCATTATCAAAACTAATCATAAATTACAATTACTATTACATAATATGAATTCTTAAATTGTCAAGACAATTATTACTTCATACAACAAAAAATAGTGTGTCAATTTATCGGTAAGTTTATGTAATACCATCATAATTTTGTAATTTATACTGCTTTTTTAACTAATTTTTTATAATCGTTGTTCATTGAATTTTTAGGATGTAGCTTTAATCAAACAGCAAATAAAATTACGTTTGTAATAATTTAATTCTTGATGTATTTCTTGGTTTTATTTATAGCTTTCTTAGGAAAAATTCTCTTAACTTTGTTTTAACAATACTTTATTAATTTTTTTGGCAATTTAAATATCTGTGTTTATTTTTGTAAAAGTATTTCATTTTATGCAAGATAAAACTTAATCTAGTTAAATTAGATTATTCTAGGTAGGCGATTCATTAAAAAAATGAAAATTTTGTAATATGTTAGCTGCCAGCTAGTGTTGGAGTCATTTGAATTCAAAAAAACAGGAAGCCTAGAATTACATTAATAACAAAAACCGAATTTTAGAATGTTTACCTAGAATATTTATTTTTACTATAAATATCTTAAGTTTTCTCCCGGTACAATATACACTGCTCTATCAAAACAGTAACATAAATAGTTTGCATTTTATAATTCATGTTTAGCTTTGATGATGACCAAAATGCGCATTAACTGTTTTAAATAAATATATCTGAATTTAAAGAATGAATCACTTAATTTGCAGAATTTTCAAATACTAAAATCTAGATTCACGAGGTTTTCCTTCATAAAATTTGGTTCTCCTTCAGAAACAGAACCACAAGTTTGTGCCCATCCTCAGGAATAGATTTATTATAAAGATTGTCAATAATGTATTTATTTTCATTGATCTCAGCAAATTATTAACCCTCTTTAGAATAACTGACCTCCCGAAAGTTTGGCACAAATTCAGTGTCCGAAACGTTGGATTAATATTTATTAACAATAGGTTTTAACTGAGATTATGTGTTCATCTTGCGAAAAAAGTGCTACACAACGTATATAAAATCAATTCAAATTAGTATCTTTACATTATATTTCATATTTATTAATCAGGATGGTTAATACAGCAACTGAATTTCTCCACAGAATAATAAATGAATTATTGTTTTGTTATTTAGATAATGACGATGACGTACCTGATTCAATTAAAAGGCAAGAGTATGAAGCGATCTACAAAGCTGAAACCAAAGATTATGAAAATGCGTTAAAATTGATAAATGACTGTATCAACAAAATGCCTTCGAAAGCCTCCTTGTATAATAATCGAGCTCAAGTGTTATTGTTTATGCAAAAACCGGATGGTAAGTAACTGCAACAATATGTATTATTGATGTGTTGGTATGTTGACGGCCTTATTTTTATATATATGTAGCAAAACTACACAAAACTTTTCCTTTTTATTAAATATCTCTTTCTATCCCATTCACCCATAATAAAACCATTTCCGTATTCATTTATCCCAGTCTCAATGATTAGAATTTCGCTTCATCGTAATGCAAATTATTATTGCCAATATCTACTGCGATCTAAAAATTATAATACTGTCCAGATAGGGTCAAAATAGTTTTTTCCTCTCAAAATGAAATAAAATAAGCTTCGAAACGTCGCAATTATAATTATACATTTGAAATGTTATTAATCTCCCAATCAAACTTCTGCGAATTAAATTTTGCTATATATTATGTATTGTTATCATTATTTTAAATATGTTTCAAGATGCTTTTAAGGATGTTAGTAAAGCTATAGAACTGGCTGATGATCAGCATAAGAAGACAAGGTGTGAAGCTTTTTGCCAGAGAGCAATTTTGCATAAAAAATTTGGACGCGACGATGAGGCGAGGGAGGATTTCACTGCAGCCGCCAATTTGGGAAGCATGTTTGCTAAATCCCAGGTATTATCTAATACTTTTTTTTGAAATTTAATTGAAATGCTATTATCTTATTTTTTAGCTGGTTGCTTTAAATCCATATGCAGCACTGTGCAATCAAATGCTAAAGAAAGCATTCGATGAGTTAAAATAATTGTTAGATATTTATGTCAAAAGTATTTGAAATAATAAATTTGTGTAGTATGCATTTATTTTTAAGTTTCTTCAATACGTAGAAATGAAAGAAAATACCAAAAAAATGTACTAACTTGATACGCAAAAAAGAACTGGCATGGGTAATAAAATTTTTGTTTTAATTTATAATCCAACATTTCAAGCATTTAGTGGAAGTTGGTCTTCAGGAAGAGAAGACAATAAATATTATCTTGACGTAAAACACTATTTGTAAAACAAAGAAACAAGATTGATAAATTAATATTACAAACAAATTTATTTAAGAGTCAACTTTTTTTATAAATGTAGTATAACAATTATAGAAGTAGGATGAACTGATGCTTACAAGATCAAAAGAATACCTTACTTTAGGAGAAGTGTAATGACTCTAACGACTCAAACTCTTTGAATAAACGGTAAGAATTCATTACATTTCTCCAAAAGTAAGCTATTTTTATATTTTTATCTTGTAAACATATGTTTATTATATTATTGTACTACAATAAATGTTTTATTACAATATAAAAAAAATCTTTTCTTACATACATTTTCCATCAAATAAGCTTTTTACTTTAATATGTGTGACATAAATTTGTCAATTTTGTTTTTTTGTTTAAATCTGTTTTGCTAAACAATATTTTACGTACATAATATGATATTATTTATTGCAGTCGCCTTCTGAAGATGAGCTCCAATTAAATGCTCGAAACCTTGGATTACGATTTAAAGCAGAAGTCCCTTATCCATTCGTTTTTCGTATCTTTTATTAATTATCTTCAAGTTTATGCATGTTTTGTAATCTTTATTAAACAGGTATATTGTATCATTACGTGTCTGCAAAACGCAATAATAATAGAGAATATAACGAATATAACATTCTTTGACTCAAATGTAGATAACCCACTTAACACAGAAAAGGGAACTACCCACTATGACGCTACCCGAAGTAGTTCTTCATTGACCGATTTTAACCGAATTGAATCAAATTTCTTTAATTTTTTGGCGTTCCTGAAATGTAAAATGGCGTTGTGTTGCGCGAGTAAGTTTTTGTTATTTTATTAAATTAATCCATTTTTGATAGATTTAATCAAAACAAAAAACGTCATTTTAGACTTATAAAAGCATCATTTCATTGATTGAAATCAAGTTATATTTTTGCCGGCGACATAACCTAACTTGCCGAACGCATTGTAAACGTTCATACTAGTAATCTAAATATTATCATCGTTTTAGTTACAAATGAAGTACCCGAACACCCGGTTGTGTCACCGTCTTCTGGCGCAATATTTGAGAAACGCATAATTGAGAAATACATTCAGGAAAATGGTATTGATCCGATTAGCGGCAAAGAAGTCACTATTGACGAGTTAATTGACATCAAAACACCTGCTATTGTAAAACCGAAGCCTCCTAGTGCGACCAGTATTCCAGCAACGTTAAAATTGCTACAAGATGAATGGGACGCGGTTATGTTATACAGCTTCACTCAGCGACAACAGCTGCAAACAGCCAGACAAGAACTCAGCCACGCGCTTTATCAACATGACGCTGCCTGCCGCGTTATTGCTAGATTAAATAAGGAATTGACTGCGGCTCGTGAAGCCTTGGCTACACTTAAACCACAAGCAGGTATTACAAATGTGCCACAACCTGCGGTTGCTGCTGAAGCTGGTGGCGTTGCTAACCAACCAACTGAGCAAGCTGGCATGAGTGCAGAAGTTATACAGAAGCTACAAGACAAAGCAACTGTACTAACACAAGAGCGTAAGAAACGTGGTAGAACTGTGCCCGAAGAATTGGTAATGCAAGATGATATTAGATCATTTAGAACATTAGCGTCACATCCTGTAAGTTACAATTTTTTATTCAATTATTTATTAGATTATGATGGTTATTGATTGTTTGTAGAGCTTGCATTCAGCTAGTGCACCAGGTATTTTAGCATTAGACATAAATCCTTCAGACACTAGCAAAATCCTAACTGGAGGTAATGATAAGAATGCAACTGTCTTTAATAAAGATACAGAGCAAGTTGTTTGCATTCTGAAAGGACACACAAAGCGTGTTTCTAAAGTAATTTACCATCCTGATGAGGATTTAGTTATCACTGCATCGCCTGACGCAACAATTCGTATCTGGAATGTGCCAACATCCCAAACTACATTATTGCTGCGCTCACACGACAGCGCAGTCACTGGTTTATCATTGCACCCGACCGGTGACTACGTTCTATCAACATCCGAAGATCAACATTGGGCGTTCTCCGACATACGTGCTGGCCGTTTGTTGACTAAGGTGGCTGATCAGTCGAATATTGCATTGACGACGGCACAATTCCACCCCGATGGCTTGATTTTCGGTACGGGCACCGCCGACTCGCAGGTCAAGATTTGGGATTTGAAGGAGCAGAGTAATGTGGCAAACTTTACTGGACATTCCGGTGCCATAACATCCATATCGTTTTCGGAGAATGGTTATTACTTAGCAACTGCCGCCGATGACGCTTGTGTTAAATTATGGGATTTGCGTAAATTGAAAAATTTCAAATCATTACAGCTAGATGAGGGATATCAAATTAAAGATTTGTGTTTTGACCAAAGTGGAACGTATTTAGCTGTAGCTGGCACAGATATAAGGTATTACAATTGTTAAATAACTAACTATTGATATTATAATTTTTGTATTTATTTTTCTTAGAATTTATTTATGCAAGCAATGGCAAGAATTGCGAGTATTCAACGATCATACAGCTGCCGCAACTGGAGTTCGTTTTGGTAAACATGCTCACTATATAGCTTCAACTTCAATCGACAGAACTTTAAAACTATATGGTCTTGAGTAATTTTTGTAATTTCATTATCAGTATAAATTCATGAATGGCATTTTTATGAAATTCGTATTTGTTTTTATCCATTTAGATAATCTGCCAAGTCTTTTACTATTTTGTAGTTACTCAAAACTTGATGCGCCATATTTTAAATTCACTTTTGTGGCTAATAATATTTATTTTTTGTCTTCAGTAAAAATTAATCATTCAGTGATGGTTCTTGTTTTAAATATAGTACGAAACTATGTAATAATATTTTATACAAATTAAAATACTTTAGCGAAATGATACAAAGATTTTTGTTCTTCTTATACTTACTTTGTCCTGGTTTTCGTTCCAGTCCACATTGTAGGACATTGGAATTTTATTTCCATTTTGGAACTTATTGTTTCATATTGATTACGCTGTGCTCGAAATGGAAACTTATTTTTTTGCACATAAAAAAGCGTGTACAGAGATCGGTCCATACTTTCTTGAGGAGGAATATGTGGCCAGTACACCACTTTGCGACCCCGGATTAAAGAAATTGTGACGAATTCGATGCAGGTGAAATACGTACTGATGGCGGTTATCTTGGTCATATAATTTTAGAACTATAATAAAATGAAGTACTTACTATTACAGGTATAACTCGCGTAACGCTACTTCGATATATTTGAATTTCAAAAATTTTAAATTTATCTACATAAAGTACGTCGACAATATTGTATGTATATTTATAATAAAAGAAATGTGGAGAGAGTGTTATAAATTGATTAAAATAATCTCTACGAAAGTACATCTTGCCGATATTGTAGAAGATATTTTTTTAACTAAAAAAACATATACTCCGGTTAGTGCTGTATCGCTTTACGCTTAAGTTACCCCGTTTACCGGGCCGGGGTATACCTGTATACTGAATTAGTAAAAAATGCGGGCATCGCGCTGCACTACTTTTTATGCCTTTCTAAAATTTGGGAGTCCGGTTTGAAGCACCCTGTATTTTAGCGAAAATAATACAATGCTTTTTTATTTTTCTTAGTTATTTATTGGCTGGCAACGTTAAGTAGTTGCCGCTTTATTTCAAAACTTATTATACCTAATGCTGTTCCACTATTTAAACTATTTACATTATTTTCTAGAGGAATATTCAATCGAACTCCATTTTGTTCTTTCGCTAATAGATACGAGTCTAAACTAATTCCATGCGTTTCACCTCCAATAATCAAGTAAATGTTATCAGATCTACTAAACGCCATGCTATAATATGGAATTAAAGGCACGTTGTCGATTAACCCTTTCAATTCGTTCATTGTTGTCTCTTTAGAATCAACCACTACTTTATTATCAGCTATTACAATCTTCTCATTTCCTCGAAACTCCTCCTTGATGTCGTTAAAGTTTTTATGCGTAATTTTCAAATGGAAGTGGGAACCAGCTGCAGCTCTTATTACTTTTAAATCCCATAATCCAACACAACCTATAAAAATCATTAATTAAACATAATTCTTTTTCTTTTTCATATATCACTAATTCACAAATATGTTTAGATTATAATTACATTTCTATTACAATACACTTTTTAAATAATAAACTGAATGCATTTATTCTATTTAAAGTAATTATATACATATCAATTACTTTTATTTTTAAAATACTGAAACGGTTAAATTAAAAGCAAGATGTTTTGAAGTTTTTCTTGTCAATACAGGATATATTTGTTTTGGTATTTTGGTGTTGGTATTTATTACGATTAAAAACATATATTTACATTTGTTCACACAAGAAATTTTGGATCGGATGTGGGTAGATGTAGCGCGCCGAGGGTTTGCTAACCGAATGATAATTGTACCAAAAATGAAGAGTATTTATAA
>JARJDW010003916.1:0-21566 GCA_030264715.1 Adinopsis sp. GC000173
CTATTTCAATTTTCTATGAGATATTTTAAATTTATTGCAAGGTGAAAATATGAAAAGATTCAGAATTTATTTGAACCAAACTTATTTTTAGTTACTTATTGATGCTTTTATTTAAAATTTTATTTTTTAGTATAATTCTGAAAATAGGCAGCTTTAAGGGCTTATTAATAAATTGTAAAGAGCCACCTTCTGTTCCAATTGAATCAAAAATGGCTATGCTAGAGACTATTTACTATATTTTATGGTTTTCTATTTATTAATATTTTATTCAGACAAACATACTAATTTATTTTAAAATGTAAAATGTAAAATAGCTATTTTTCCTATTTTATAATATATGATTAAAGCTTTAACACTGATTTTCGGAAAACTAGCATTTGTGGCTTATCACAATTAAACAATCAGCCATTCAAATGCACTTTCTCTATTAGTAAATTACAAAAATCGTGTGTAATTAGACTTTCAATTAAGTTATATTTCAGTTTCAGTTGATTAATTTACCAATTTTATATGTTTCAATTAAAGCTTCCACACTGATTTTCTCAAAACTAGCATTTGCACAATTTAAAAATAAGCACTTTTTCTTAGTAAATTACAAAACTGGTATATAATTTTGAAGTTATGTTTTCAATCAAGTTGTTATATTTTTGTTGACATTAATTACGTTTTCAAAGTAGCAATTGCGGCTTCTTCTCTATAAATAAATAACACATTAATAAAAATGTGCTGATAAATATATAATTAAAATTGATTATGTCATTTTTGGATGCAAATTTAAGTCGCAATACGATTTGCAACGGCGTATTTCAATTTGATATCAGAAATTCGCGTTGAATTTAGAGCGGCGCTTTTTATTATTAAAGAGATAAGTGAAATACATTTTTTATGTCTAAGAAAAATGATTTGTTGACTGCTAGATTTCTTGCAATAATTATAATCGTGCTTTTAATACATTAAAAATTGATAATGTTGCCTTTAAACTAGGCTTTTAGCGAAATGAACTGATTCGAAATACTTTTTGCACGTAACGTTTTTATTCTACTTCAAGTTGTAAATTAAAAGCGCAGTTTGTTTTCCTTTTTCGGGCAACGCTGCGTTGTAGTTTCCTATACAAAAAAATAAGGATAAGGTTATTGTCCATGCGTTTTTTTCTTCACCAGCAGCCGATTTTGTCAAGCAAGGGGAATTATCGATTATATTGAAGGTTTTCGTCTGTGAAACTGAAAACCCCTTTATTTATTTACGTCTGGCTATGTTGTTTAAATCACAACGAACTTTACAATTCAAACAAGTGTTATTTATGCGGAAATTTGGCTGACGAATTTTGTGGAAGAAATACGTGCTTAAAACAAACATTATTGTGCAAAGTAGCGTGCATTTTTTATTAAAAACAATAAAAGAAGACATTCTATTCTACTATGAATTACCTACCTTTTGTTATTTCTATTTTCTTTATTAATTTTCATATTTAATCAATTTTCTGAAATTGATATTTCTTGTTATACTATAAATCATGGATTTTACTAAAAAAAAAATAAAATCGTATACGCAAATTCTTTTTATAATATTGTAATATTACGTAACTAACTATACTGAGTGTTCTAAAATGACTAGACATGTTACAAAGATTTTGTGTGTCATATAATAGTTATTTCTGTATCGAGGCAATAAGATGGTACTTTTAATGCCTAGTATGAAGATTTATGAACATGCGAGGCAGTAAAATACTCTTATTGCCGAGGTGCATATTAGATTTCTTTGAAAATCGATTTTTATAATATTTATTTACTTGTCATCCAATTACTTGTTCATCCAATAGAATTTTCGAAAGAATATATCGACGAATCAGAACTCGGAATACAGCCTCGTGATAACTTTTTAATGCTTAGGCTTTAAAATAGCACTTTACTGGCTCATTTGAGTCATTAATTCAATATATTATATGCCGATTTCCGAAAACTGTTTTTTTATTTAATTACTGAAACTCAACTAAAAAACAAATTAAAAAACAAATTAAAAAATGTTTCAAGTTTTCATAAAAACTTTAAATATTGCAATTTAATGAAATAATTGTGTAGAAACCTCTCTCTAAAAACTAATCCCTCCCATCAACAAATGCCAATTTGAAAGTGGTTTTTCATTAAAAGTTTTATTAATTCATTAGGACGCAAACTTTTATTATCGCAGCTTAGTGTTGAGGTTTCGAAAAAACAAAGCGATATAAATGTAAAGACGAAAATGTTCATCAAAATTATACGTATTTCAATTTATCGCATCATTATTTGTGTTCTTTCCTTTTAACACAAAGTTCAACATAAAGTAGTTGAATAGTGCCCCACAAAGAACATTCTAACAAAAGCCTTTCTTGTATGATAGACAAAAATACCCGCTTTGTATTATTTCTAACTTGTTTAGACAACCCTTTAACAGAAACAACAAATTAATCCTTAATGGTCACTATGAAACTTTTATTGCACACCCCGAAGTTCACTTAATATCTAAATATTTTATGCTGAATAAATTTAACCTTTTTTTTAATGGACTTTGTAACACCCCGTATTAAAACAACCTATTTTTCTCGACTACAATTTATGTATTATAATAAATAAATTCAAATAACCATTGTAAACATAAAGTTTATCAAAATTCGAAATCTTTTCAAACAAATACCGGCAGTAACATAAAACTGCAACAATTATTTTCCATTTCTTTTGATATAAAACATGCAAGGTCACATTCACACTCACACACACGATTGAGATGTAAAGCAGACACGTATTTTTATTTAAACGCGTCCGTTTTCTTTTTTATGTTACAGGCGGAATTGATTCATATGCGCACCGAGCTGGTCGATGCGAAATCGAAGCGCGAGATCCTCGAACAGGAGCTGCACAACATTCTGCTACAATTGCATTCGACACAATTATCAAAAATTCCAAAGACGAATGGCGGCACATTTGCAACCGATATCAATTTCAAGCCGGATGTTAATAATATCAAGAAGAAGCTGGAGGATGAAATTAAGAAGAGTCCTAGTCACATTATTAAATGTAATACAAACGTTTGCAGCTCTTCTCGGGCTCGTGTTATTCCTATATCGATTTTCTTTTTAATTTACAGCAAGTAATAATTGGAATGGTGTCGACGATATAGAATTTAATGCGCCGTTGGTCGAATTGAAGCAATTGCGTATCGAAAACGAGCAGTTACATCAAGAAAATGTTAGACTAAGGAATAATGTGTTAGCGTTGAATAGCGAGGTGTATGGGGCGAAGTTGGCCGCCAAATATTTAGATAAAGAATTAGCTGGTAGGATACAACAATTACAATTATTAGGTAATTTGTATGGTTTAAATTTTTAGCATCATAAAAATCACTGCGAAGCGCCATTGATGTTGCTATTTTGTGGCGCCTTGAAATTTAAACTCACTTTTTTATGGGATGCTCTTCAGAGACACTTTAATAATTTATGTCACAAAAAATTCATGTTGTAAAATATAGAGTACATATTATTTCAAACGAAAACCATAAGCGTAATCTTTGTGTTTTATTGCTAGAAAGTTTAATACAATTTTCGTATTATTTATTTATTAACTATTTAACTAACAATTTTTGAGAAACAGTAATAATAAGTGGCGTATTTTCTAGATCAAAAATTAATTTAAATCCCTGCCAGAAGCTAAAAAAGCTTATAAAATTGGAAGTGCTGTATGTCTTATTTCTAAAATATTTTTTTTATTAAAAAAATTGAAGATTTTCAAGCATTTTCCAAACCAAAGTTTGAGAAGCATAGCAAACTACTAAAGTTGACAATAATATTTCAAATTTAAATTAAATTGTACATTTTTAGATAACCAATTAACCCTTTGACTCATTTTCTATCATGATACACGCTTTCTTAGAATCTTTCATTGCAAAAATTTTAGATATTTTGATATGAGTAGTCGCTTATGAAGCTGTTCCTCAGATTTTAACAAATATTGTGCAATTTATGATTCTGTTATATTATGCATAAAAAAATCAAATTAAATAAAACAACGTCCTTCGAAAATCTATCACTCGTTTCTATAATTTTATAATTAACTTGTGGAGCATAAAAGCTACTAAATTTGACAACATGAAATTTTTAATGTTAACCAACTAAAGCTAATGCCATTTTGATGACTTTTTAAATGAATCTTCTTAAAGCCATTCGAAATCCTTATACATATCAAAAATGAAACGCACAGAATAGCAACAATCATTACACCTTCTATTTTATTCGAATGCCTTTTTGATGGCCTTCCATGATCATATGTAACATTAAACTAACATTTGTTACACGAGCAGGTCGAGAAATGCGAGGCGACGTACGTGACAAATTATGGCGGCAATTGGAATCCGAAATATTATTGCAGAGACATAAGACTGTGGTGCGTGAATGTCGACGGAACAGCGTTCTGAACAGCCATGAGAAGAACGGCGTTGTTAAACCAGCCACGGAACTATCAGTGCCTGCCGTCATAACCGAACAGACCGAACACTTTGGTGACATTCGAACTGTTATCGTTAAGCGCAAACCGGGCCAAGGTCTAGGCATCAGCATTACTGTAACGCCAACACTCGAAATTATTGTTCATTTCGCGCAATAAAACCGGTTCATTTTCAGGGCGGACGTGAGCATGGTGTGCCTATTTTAATCTCTGAGCTGGAAACCAACGGGCCAGCCGCCCTCTCCGGCCAGCTGTACATCGGCGATGCAATCCTTTTCGTTAACGACAAGGACCTGCGACAGTCATCGCATAAGGAAGCGGTTGATATACTGAAGCAGAATAGCGAGGAATGTCGTCTGCAAGTGCAGTATATCGCCGCTGATGACAGCGATAACTCGCTCGAAGAGGACGGATATCACTTTAGGTTAGGCGTGTGTGAATAGCTTGTGCGATGCTAACGATTTATATATACATATATATATATATCTATATGATGTGATATGATATGATTGCAGATTTTTTGATACGACGGACAATGCGAACGCCAACGATTCGGACAACATCCATAAATCAAATCAGGATAATATGAATACGCCGACGGCGCCGCGAACGCCCGAAACAAGTTTTCACAACGGGTGAGTTATTCGTGAGAAATGACGCTGATTGTGATGATTTTATTCGCACATTAAATGTGCTTGCATTATTTTTACAAACAAACATAAACAATTTTATTTATTGTGATAAAACAGTCTTATTATTATTATTATTATTATTTTTTAGTTTTTAAGTATTAATGTTTGTATATCACTATACAGTTTTTAATTAAATTTTAATTTTATTAGTTGATTAAAGCATGGTTTATTTTATTTGATTTTCGTCGCACAATTTATTATGTACGTTTTTTGTAAGTATACACCGGCAATTTGTATTCAAAGTAGCTAACGTATTTACATTTTTTTTGTAGAGACAATGCACAAATTACCGAAAGCTATTTAGATGCAGACCCAGCGCAACAATATCAAGTCTCACCTGAAATTCAAAAAGTCATCGATTCGTTACAGGCGAATAATTTAACGAACTTTAATCTACCGAAACACTCCACCGCCACGACGAGCGAAATCGCCAACTACCTGAATGGAAATAACGAAATCAATCGGAACGTCGTGGTGGAGACGACGAATAAATATCGCGAACGCGATCTAATCCTGCTCGATAATCATCCAATCATCGATAATTATAAAAAGCCGTCGGTGGAGCTAAACTGCTCGAGCAATTCGCTCAATTCCGAGAACTTTTCGTCGCCGATGCAGACCAGCACGGACATGTTCTTGGACTCCGAACTGCTTTCGACTGATGTGGCATCGAACGATTCGCAATCACCGAAAACAAGTGAACTGAATAAGTTCAACTACAAAAATGGGGATTCGAAGAAGTTTGAGGAGATTTACGCATCGAATGAGACGTTTTCAAACACGAAAAGCGATCAAAGCTTGTTGAATTCCAGCTGTGATAGCTCACCTGTGCACAAAATGGACCGCGACTATAAAAAATCGAAGAAATACAAATCAAAAAAGTATTTCGGCGTTAAAACAATTCAGAATATCTTCAACAAGCATGAAGGATATTCGGATATATCTAGTAATGCATCCGATGTGGCGGCCGATGAGGAACTTAAAGACAGCGTCAGCGAGGAGAAAGTTGTTACTGCGACAAAGGAGGATAGCGCTGAAACTGAAGCTACTACCACCACTTATAAATATAAAACGATTCTGACGGAAACCAGCCCGCAGTTTGAGGAGAACATTCACAACTTTCTCTCTGAAATATTTATGAAAAACTTCCAGACCCCGGATACGCCTGAAAACAATGCGACGACGAGTAAGATGGGCACGAAACGGTACCTGCGAGTGGGCAAAGCACTGCGTCTATGTCCGAACGAAGACAATACCGCGCCGACTGATTATGAACAGCGCCGGGAGAAACTTTTAGCTAGATACGTTTACAATTCGAATTCGATAAGCGCGGATGGGGAGGGAAATCCCGACTTTGGCACGCCGGTTTAAGAATGCTTAAAACTCTTAACAACCAGCTATACTTTATTTTTTAATTAATTAATTAATCAACTATCTACTAAACTATTTTCTTATATAAATATCAAACATAATATATTTATTATATTGAATATAGGAAGATGATTATCACTTATTTTTATAATTTATTATTGTGCAGGGTACACCGCAAACAATTACCTCTCTTAGCAGATATTTTTGGTAATAATGGTAAATTATAAATTTCAAATTATTAGAAATATATCTTAATAAGGGAACCCTGTATTTTTTGTATATAGCATTATTATAAAAGAATCGATTGAGCAAAATTCTAATTAATATCAATTAAAACATGCATCTTCGATAATTTATGATTATGAGACAAGCGGTTGCCGTATTAAGAATGATTAAGATATTAATATTTCACCAACTACCATCAAAAATGCATTTTATATACTTTGTTAAATAATTTCTCTTAATGTTAACCCAGTAGTCCCATTTATGTAAAATTTATTATAAGTTGTTGTAGAATGCGTACTGAATTTCAAAAGCCAAAAGATCAGCGAAATTTGCATAAAAATCATATATAATGCAGATTTATAATTAGAATCATCCTGAATTGATGAATAAAAAAGTTAGATTCTCATTCATCGCCATCTAGTCTGCAACTAATTGTGAAGAGTAAAGTTACTGGCTTAACGGAAATCTAACAGGTCGCCTTATCCGACTGAGTGCAGCCAGTATCAGCTGTGTCATACAAGAAGTTGCATTACACTTTTCCAGACGAGTAATCAAAAATTCGTCGAGATTGTAAAATGTTTGCAGACTAAACATAAATGCCAAATATTTATATATATACATACATAGACATGATTTACAGCTTTTTAAATTCTGATACGCAATAATTTAAACTTACAATATTGTTGGTGATATTGATGGAACACTATATAGTGAATAATACTTACTTGATCGTGGACATTCTGTACAGTTTTACGTTCGTGCCAAAATCGATTAACAAGTCGCTGACTAATTTATTACAATGCATAAAATTTTGCTCAGTCTTTTTCGGTTCGTCTAAATAGTTGTAAACAATGCCCCCCCCCCCCCCCCAAAACTATCAAAATTTATAGGCAATAAAATCGTTTTGTTACTACCTACTACCTTGTAAACTACACTTCTAACTAATCATCACGTTAATGAATGCAATAATACAATGTTTTTGCGTATAAGAATCACACGAATTATTCTATATTATATTTTAGTCCCCGAAAATTGTAACTTTTGAAAAAACGTAAATTGAAATAAAAAAAGATAAAAAGATATTGAAAATGCCTTTATTGTAAAAACAATTGATCGCTTTAGATAGCTTTTTTACAGTATTATCAAATGAATATGATTTGAAATGTTTAGAATTTTTATGATAAGAATAAATGAAACAAAATATTTTAGTATTATAGCAAAGATTGTAAAGAATTTTTGCGTATTTAGATATAAAATGAATTTGTATAATGGTCACGCTCAATGATAGGGCCTAATGCTTTTTTTAATATTAATAACTATTTAATTATATTACAAAAACAACATTTCTACAGTGAATGAGAAAAACAATGTGTGTAGATAATGAGAATTTTTAGTCATATTGCCTATATTACGAGTATAGTTGTCGTTAATAACTTCATACAATCTAGCAATGATTATACTGTTATCGTTATTAAACATATCTGTCGTATAAATAAAACTTGTAAAATGATTGTTGTTCGTATTATTTATATCGAAGATAAAAACAATACAACAGTGATATATGATCAAGACGAGAAACGGCTGCAAAACAGTTTTCAATATTTGTATATTTACTACTTACTTACTTTATTTGAACAAAATTGTCTTTCAAAATAAATCATTGAATGTTGTACTTTTTAGTATGTAATTTACGATTAAATAAATATTGATCAAAAACTACCATACGTAACATAAATCAGTTTTTTATTACTACAGAATGGGACAACTTTGACTGAATGACTTGCAAAGCATATAACTTATAATTTCGTACACAAAAAACGCAAAACAATAACATCGGTAAACACTAAGTAAAATTGATATGTCATAGCCGATGTCTATTTATAACCTATGGATAAATATCTTTGAGGATGGACACTGAGTCCAGTTTTTAGAACTTTTTATTCACCTTCCATATATTTACGTTTGTTGTTACGCTGTGCAAAGTTCCTAGCTGCTAATTTATTATTAGGCCGCGAATATTTTATGTAAGTGCTGAATTGTTCCCTAATTATTTGTTGTAAACACTGTCCACCCCAAAAAGAAATTGATTAAAAATTCTTCGTTTGCCGATTTAACACAAACAAATGAATGGATGGGAATATAGCGCACTCTTCAGGAGTACCAAACCAACTTGAAATTTTTCGACAATCGACAAATCTCAAAATTGTAGTAATATCATACTTCCCTGTGCCCTAAATTTGACTGCACATAATTTCTTTTTATGAGAGACTACTAACTGAACACAATTCAGCAGCTTATGTATAATATTTGTAAAAGTTGTGAAATGAATTCCAAAAACTCAACAATTATTTACCAGGGTTGAAATGGAAAATAATCCTAAAAGAAAATTTATATAAAACTTAAAAAGGTATACATACTTTTTGTTGATTTTATAATAAGATATTACAAGTTATTGCATTTGAAATCGTTGAGTCAAAGTCGATCTATCCTGCAGTTGTTGAATTTGTTTGTGGAACTTAGTAATGTAATATAATATTAAAAACAACTTACGAAGTGCGTTATTTATACATCATGTTATATGAACTATATTTACTAATCAGAACGTTATTTTAAAACTTTGCTGTAATGTACTACAAAAGAAAACTGAAAACTAATTTTATACTTTGTAGGTTATGGTTGGAACAGGATGAATGCGATTGCAGAATAAGACGAAGTAGTATGTCCAGATTACAGGGTTCGCTTACAGATATAGAATTATTATAATTAATTGTTTATTAATTATACAAATAAAATCTTTACTGAATGGCACAAAATGGTAAGTAAATAAATAAAAATAAATAATTAATAATTTCATCGGTAACGAAAAATGCTAAATTATACATGCTTAATAATTACAACTCGTCGCGAAATTGGTGAATATTGTGGATGTGTTCACCGTAATCAGTCGCTTCGCTACCAACAAACGTATCATGATGCTCCACCACCTCATCGTAGCTTAATAAGTCATCGTGATCGTCATCGCTAGCTGCAAACAGGTGATTTACTTCTTCCTCAGCAATTTCGCTGCAACAACATTATTGTAAGATAACCGACACTATGGCGCATTATTAAACCGCTTACTCATTGCTAGGCACAATCCATGATAAAATCTCATTTCCTGATAGCTTCCCATCGCTGTCTTTATCCAACTCTTGATCGAATTTGTCTTTTTCAACCATCAGCCACTCCTTGTCGTGTTCCTTACCGCGATCACCAATGTATTCCTGAAAGCTAATCGACCCATCTTTGTCAGCGTCTTTTTCTTTTAGTGTTTGCTCGAGAATATGTGGAAGCATTGCAGGATGTTCTTCAGGGTGTGAAAACGCGCTCCATTCATCGCCTTGCAGAATATTATCGCCATTAGAGTCGGCTGCTTTCCACATTACTTTATCATCTTCCATTAACTGTAATTTAATTAGTTTATTATATTATTTGGCTACTAATTTACATTCATACATGTTCTGATTCAGATGATAATGTGTTTTCATCGCTGTCTAGTCCATAAGCATCAGCTACATATTCGTCCCAAGTTACTTTACCATCTTCGTTCTCATCAGCATCATCTAGCCGCTCTCTAGCTTCTTCCTCTGATAACATCCTATAATTAGCAAACGATATTATATGTGTTACCTTATATCTATTGATACCGACCTAAAAGACCGCAAAATCCATGATTTCAACTCTCGCCTATCAATGAAATTGTCTTTATTCAAATCCATATTGCTTAACAGTATCTTCAAACGTCTAACACTCTCTTCTTTGGTTAAGTGATCAAACTCCTCAGCCGCTTTTGCCGATCCCAAGATTGCTTCATGATCAAATTCATGGTTGTGCTCACCTTCGTCCGTTACGTGTCCTCTGTCTCGCGGACTGTAAGCACCGTCCTCTTCACGTTCCTTGTGTAAATTCGCTGAATGTGTGTGCATCACAGCGCAATTAACTAACGCTAAAGATAAAACTAAGTACCAGAACACAAGGCGCGACATTTTTAAATAAATTATCATGCGCACATTCGCAAAAAAATCAAAAATAATGTTTATACTTTATGAGCAACAGCATTTCCACTACTAGTCTTCACGACGATATGTCAAAACGTAACGACTGCGCACGATATTTCACGATGTGATGCAAATCGGGCGGGAATCGTTAATAAAGCACATCAAGCAGATATTCGCTCAAATATTATATTTTATTTACTTAAAACAATATTTTTACATATGTTAAATAAAGTGAGGTAATTTAATTCCACTTGCAATGAAGTTATCTGCCTTATACCGCAAATACCGGTCTGAAAATATAAATATTGGGTTAGGTGGTTGTTGTTTGGAATTTGAATCATTTGAATGTTTAATTGATGATGGTTCGTGTAGGCGGTGGTTTTGGTATTTGAATTTTGCCCCGTTCGAATGAACGTAAGCCTTGCCTTTTAACGCCTAGTCCAGCTAGAATTATGTTAATGGCAGCCTCCACCGTTCTGTTCACCTCATCTTCATTGCCAATGTACGGATTTACTTCAACCAAATCTATTGCGCCTAATCGACCTGTTTCTGCCACCGTTTCCATTATGGTTATGCCTTCTCTTAGCGTTAACCCTCCGCGAACTAAAAAAGTGTAAAAATTTGATTAAAATTTACATATATTTCAAGTAAACTAGATAGATTAAATGAAATCCGCCGCTAAGTATTGTGTCTGTAATTACCTGAGGTTCCAGTACTAGGTGCTTCCACTTGATCTAACGAATCGATATCGAAACTGACATGTATACTACGATTTTTCTCTGGATCAATGTCTTTCAATGCTTTCTGTACCACTTTCGTAATTCCGTAGTTGTCCACTTCGGCAATTCCGTATGCACTAATACCGAGTTCATCAATAATAACCTCTTCGAATTTGTCTACATCGCGTAGTCCAATGTAGGCCAAATTCTTTGCGGGCAGCTTTGGTTTTTGCCAATCCATGCCGGGTAGATATGGCCAAAAATTGGCCAGTTCCTTGACAAGGAGCCCGACTGGCATTCCGTGTACATTACCGCTTCCTGATGTGAGATTTGTGTTAATGTCTGCATGAGCGTCTACCCAGAGTACGGATACATTATCTGATTTTGCTTTAAAATGCCCATCAATTGTACCAATGGCTAAAGACATTTAAATAAATCAATTTATTATGAATGCCATTGTACCATTTGTACAAACAGTAAGTATAAAAATGTTTAATTAATTAAATATAACATTAATTTACTAGATTAGTATATTAAGTGCTGGTGAAGATACAGATAATAGTCCACCAAGAGCTAAAAACAACCTTAAATTGTATTACTTTATGGTAAGTAAGTGAAAAAAAAAACATGTTAAAAATATTAAGTATTGATTGCTTTGATTTGAATTCAACCGTATCAAATTAGTAACATAAAAATGACATTGAAAATATTAAAGTATGAAGATGCTCATCTAAAAGCATGAAGTATACTTTAAACAGTGTTGACCTCCGAAAATGTAAAACTTTTTTTTACCAAAGAATTAATTTTGAATTAATTGCTGCATACGAATTTCATTAATACTCAAGACAATTTTTAATATTTTGATTAATATTTATTATTTAAATTTGTCTTATAAAGTGAACAATTATTTGACCTGTGTACGCAAAAAGATATAACGATACATTTATTAGACTTCAAAGTTCAATAATTCTTCCAATTATAGACTAACACCATAATATAAAGTCCAATATTAATCAATTGTCTAAACTAAAATTAAATACGCAAATTTCTATTACCTATTGAGTGATCTCCTCCCAATGTAATGCATATACGATTGTCCTGAATGATTTGATCAACACGATTCGATATTGCCTTTGCACATGATGCCACATAGGAATAGGATCGCATGTTGTCAACACTAACGTTTTCATCTTTTATTTCGTAGGAAATGTCACCATAATCCTTCACGTCGATATGTTCTTCTACTATAAAACAAAAGTAAATGCATACATATCGTAATGGAAGTTAGTGCATAAAATAAAAAATAGTAAAATAACGTTTACTGTAATTTCAAATAATTCGCCAAATTACTTACTTCCTCTATTGCAAAAGAAGTTTCTGATTTATTTATTTTGGAACTGATGTAGTACTTTTCAATATATTTGGCAGTATTGAATCGAATATTGTAAAAAATCTTAATATTTATTGTTCTTTATTGTCTCTATTATAACTAAGTCGATGATAATGGTATATGACCGAAACATCTTGAAAGTCCTACTCTCAAATAGAGAAATAATTACTGTTATATTTGATTTTTTTACAATTTACAAAGAAACAAGATATTGTTATTATTTTGGAATTAAAATATTCTTTAATCAGTTATTGTTTCAATTTGAATCAAATTGCAATTGCAATAACACATAATACCAATAATGTAAAATTACATTTTTTAAATATACAATAAATGAACAGTTTTATTAAGTTGTCAAGGAAATGTCATAATTTAATTTTGAGTATGTACTTATTCCATTTAAGTACAATCTTTTCAAGCTTTATTGCAGAACTAACTAACAAGTAAATTAAAAATTGGTTCGTTATGACTTACAGCAAAGAAGATATTAACTTATTTGTACTTACAAGCAGTTTTGATCATGGTGAAAAGTCCCGCCTGACGTATAGCATCTGGGCCATACTCAACTCCGCTCTTTGGTTGACCTTTATTAAACGGCACCCCCACGATTCCAATTCGGAGAGCATCCTTATTCTTCTCCTTATTATGCAGGGCGCGCTTTGGAATCAGCAACGCTTGTCGTTTGAATAACTTTAACAGCATGTTCTTCGTAAAAATCTAAACAATAACTTAAGTCTTTACTGCATTATAAATGAGCGGCTTATCGGTAGGTCATTGATAAATGATAAATTTGCATTTGATTGCTTTCAATAAACTCACGCCAATTTCGTTCTTGATCGATGGTAGTCATAGTTTGTTGCTATTTCATAACGTGTTTGCGCGAGGAAACACATTAAAATTTCTTATCAGGCCCACGTTAGATAAGTAGTTATCGATATTTAATTGTCGTTTTTAAGTGTAATAAACATTATCTTTACGAGCTTTCTATTTGCAATTTTGTCCAAATCAAATAAAATATTTTTGTATAGTTTTATCAACTTTAAAATTTTTGCTTATTTTTTTGTAATTTAATTTTATTTACTGTCAATGCGCCTTCAAATTATACAACTGCTTAATCATAAGCAACTCAGCTATTGAATTATAGATGGTACTTGCATCGTTATTATTTGGCGCCAGACTACCAATTACTCATGATTTTAAAAGAAATTAAAAGTTATTTAATAAATACAATTAATAAAAAATTGTTACATAAATAAAACAAACAATTATCGTTATTGAATATCGTATAATTTTTATTCAAGGTAAATTTTGAATGTTATGATAAAATATTTACTAACAATGACGACTTTAAAGCAAATAAACATTTCACAGTGTTTATAAATTAAAAGTTTAGCGGTTTGTAATTAAATTGGTTGGTTTACTATATTTGTACATCGAAACGATGCAAACTATCCCATGCCACAACCTTCACCTATATATTTAAAGCGTGAAAGTGAACGAGTTCCGAAAAAAAGTGTTTAATTGAAAAATTATAGGAAAAATTGGACGACCTAATTGCTGTCGCTGAAAATGTGCTGACGATCTTCGCCGGTGTACGTTTTTTTAATTAACATCCATTATGATTTTTTAGGTCGCCGAAAAATAAATAACATTTCATCTAAAATAATACAATACAAGCGTGCACATCAAGGCTATTTGATATATTCTATATATTCGATGTTTGCTTATGAATAATGGGAAAATTTATGACCCCAAATATTAGTTTAGTGTTATCTCGGCAAACTCATACATTTGCGGACCAGACTGAAATGCTTTTTCGCATGAAGTAGCTCGTCTTCGTCGCTGCATAATTACCAGAGATTGAAACAAATACACGAATTTAAATGCTAAATAGTAAATACAATTAAAAAATATATAGCTAATTAAAATACAAATAACAAATTGATTGTGTTTAATTTTTTTTTTGTCAACAATCTGAATTTCTTGATTGTGAGCTTTATCTCAAATTAATGACTTTGTAATAATTATCACCTTTAATTGACCGAGTTGTAAAAACACAATTAAAAATATTAGATTATATAAAGATAATGATCCCATTAAAATTTTGAAAAATTGTTTTATACTATACATCATTTCTCGATGAATTTCATTGAACGGTTTTTTCATCATTTTTCTATGAATTTTAGTAAATTTCACTGTTTTTTCATAATTTTTTGATGAATTTTAGTGAATTTCGCTGTTTTTTTCATTATTTTTTGATGAATTTTAGTAAATTTCACTGTTTTATTACTGTTTATTCACTGGAATTGACTGTTTTTTCATCATTCTTCGATGAATTTCACTGAACTTTACGGTTTTTTCATAATTTTTCTATCAATTCTAGTGAATTTCACTGTTTTTTTTACTGTTTATTCACTGATTTTCACTGTTTTTTTCATAATTTTTTGATGAATTTTAGTGAATTTCGCTGTTTTTTCATTATATTTTATGAATTTTAGTGAATTTCACTGTTTTTTACTGTTTATTCACTGAAATTGACTGTTTTTTCATCATTTTTCGATTAACTTCACTAAATTTCACTGTTTTTTTATCAGACAGAAACAGAAAAGATACTGAAATCATATCGCTTCTTTATTTATTTAAATACAACCCATTTCTGAAAATTACTGAACTAAAATTATAGATAATCGATCATAAAAAATCGCTTCAGTTTACAGCGCACCGAGATATTACCTACATGCGAAAAATATTTTTGGTGTAATTACATGGCGTCGATTTGTAACAAAAGCATTATTATCCGTTTATTTTTTTAACAAAATATTATGCTGTTCTCGCCAAAAATAAGCAGGATTTTTTCTGCGCGAGCATTTATATTCGTTTTATCGTTGCTTCTATTTTAATTGTCGCAGCTGACAATTTGTAATTTTTTTATGCGACTTAGACGTTTTAGCCAAATTATTAAAATAACCGTTTTATGTTGTCACGAAAGAGCGTCTGGACCTCAACAATGTAATGAAAAAAAAAACTAAATCCTCCTTAGAAATCTGCACCAAAATGCGTATTCATAATATTTCCTTCAATTGAACATTCTAAAATAGAAAGGAGATACCATAATTTTTAAACAAGTTGCTTGTACATGTATCTAACGTTACAATTTTTACAAAACAATTATGAATAAAAAAGGGAGACATATAGGTATACTGAAAAGTTGAGAAACGCTGTGTTGTTAACATGTAGGTAATTTTTTTCATATAATACATTTTATTGTTGCTTATATTTTAACGATTGCAGCTAAACAGCTTTTTTATTAATTTTTAATACGGCTTATTAAGTTTTTACTATCGCGCACGCATAATGAAATGTTCCGATGAAGTTTAGCCAATTATTAAAATAACTGATTTTTTATTGTGCTTCTCTAGCAAGTTTGTTCTAACGTAGACAGGCTATTTAAATAATAGATAAAACTCTGCTCAATTTTGCAACAACAGAAATAAGGGCTTAAAGTACTCGATTATCATAACCCAATAGCAAATTGAAGGTCATCTGTGTATTGACTTTCTTTATTGCTGCAGTATGTATTATATAGAAGAACTTCTAGCGTGAAGTTTTAATCATCACTGTCCTAGTATTTATTTTTAGACATTGAAAATTTCTACTTAAACTCTAGGTTTCCACATATTGAACGAGTATTTAAACTTCAATGAGTTGTTTTATTCAACAAACTTTGCATTTCAATTTATATTATTATTATTATTATTATTACATGCATCTGCTGTAAGAAAAATGAAGCTTCTCAATAAAAAAACTTATTTGTGGTGACCTTTGAGTGCACATTCTTGACATTTATCAAGGAAAATATAATTTTAAATTAGCTTTAATTTCATTATAACATCAATGTTCATGGCGATTGGAAAGATTTTAATTAAAAAATGAAATTGGTTTCCGGGATAAAACTATTAGGTACCTATTTCTATTTCTGAGACATATTTTGAATGATTGTAGGATGAGTGAGACCAGGATGAAAGAGACCGGACGATTGAGACGAGTAAAAAGAGACCGCGGATGATTGAGATCAAGGATAAATAAGACCGTGCTAAATGGGACCAGACAAAATCAACAATTACTTTTTATATTGTTGGTTTAGCCGTTTTTGTATTTTTATTAAATAATTAATTAATAAATTATAAATATTTTCTAGGAAAATAATTATTTGTTAAATTCCAATCATAATTAATTTAATAGAAATGAATAGGAAAATTACTGCTGTATTTGTAACGACTTTTCTTTATAATAATTTCTATTTTGTGGTCTCATTTCGTCTGGTCCCATTTAGTGTGGTCTCAATCATCTGCAGTCTCTTTTATACGTGGTCTCATAAGGTTATGGTCTTTAACATCCGCGGTCTCTTTTTACTGGTCTTAATCGTCCGGTCTCTTTCATCCAGGTCTCATTCGTCCGGTTACCATTTTGAATAATGTTTTATAGTGCACAATTACATTATATTGTTATCAATACATTGGTTGATGTTTTTATTTCTGAAATTTGGAAAATCAGATGTTTCAATTAATGAATATGATTTTAGAATGAATTAAGTTCGTTCGTACTAGGTATTTTTGTACTGAGTTATTGCATTGGGGACATTTTTCTTCCAAAAGTTTCGCTAATTTTTCTCTTCTAGAGCTTTTTACAGCGACTCAGGTAGAAATCAAGAGGGTGTACGATATTCATGCGAAAGCTCAGAATGCGCTAACTTTTATGGTGAAAATTAATATTAAGCCGTTATGTCCCTATTTTCTGCTTAATTGGTAATAGGAAGTGTAGCACTTTTGAGTCACAATCTAGGAGCCAAAACGCAATAATTAAACTTGTTTACACGGATATACGTGTACCTAATTACACATTTCTTGCCGTGTTTATATTTTTAACAACTTTTTTACGTTTTACAAACACTAATCTATTTGCAAACAGAAAAAGTATAAAAATTGAGAAAAGATTTTTTAATAGAAGTATATTTGTTTTCTGTACTACTGTGTACAAACTAACAACACTTAAAGTGATTTTTCAGGCTATTTAAAAATAAAAAAAAAGTAAAATGATTTTTTTTAGTTTTACTTGCTACATTGTTAGCAGTCTAATAAAAATCATGTAATGCGTGTGCTTAAAACTCGCCAGCTTCAATTTTTTTCATACATTGTTGTAAAATTGTTTAACAATTCCAATATTTATTGCATATTTGAAACCTATTAACGCTTTTTCTTCACAATGATTTAAATATAGTTTATTTGCGTTAAATGAATGTGCTGGTGCGAACACACTCGTTGCCAAAACAGTTTTTCGTCCCAGCGCACGCAAACTGCCAAACATATTATCATATTTTCATTACCTGCAATATTATGTCATAAATTTTTCGATTGCATACGTTAAGATTCGCTTATATGCGCATCTCACTCATGACCCAATTTCCATTAACTATTATTTCGTGCATTGATTTTTTTGTTGGTCCGTCGGAATGCAATCCGCCGGCCGAAAATATTAAATATAGTTCGAAACTGTATACAATTTAATTAAAACTGAAGCATTTTGTGTAAGCCAAGGTTGTTAATGTTTATTTTAAATGCGCATACGTAACCCACAAACACAATTTTTTGATATGTACTTCTACATCGAATCGAATAAATAGTTTCCTCTTCGTTTTTCCATAGAATGAATTTGTTTGGGCTAAATGATAATTGTGGGTATGTGCGGGAGTTGAGCGGCTGCCAACACGAAACATTTTTGTTGGGATTATCATGACAAAAGCGGGTACATCGTGCACAGTTGAATAACTTCTTAATACATCTGACACATTTGCTAAATTTCCACATCATAATAAACAAGAGCGCAAAGTGTCGCGCGATGGGATTGCATTATTTGTTGTAATGCAGATATAGTAATAACTTTGGAATTTAATCTAATTCGGTTAAATACTGGTTCAAAATTACGATTATTTTTCATTTTTTTAAATATTACACTTATTTTTGTTTTAACTGATAATAAAAAAATAGTTGTAGAAAAGAAAGACATTCTATTCATAATAATTATACTAAAATCATCAACATAATCTTTATTTTCTATTTTAGTATTTGTTATCTATACTTTACCATACCTAATATTTAAAAAAATCTTATTTTTGGTTGTATACCACTTGGTTATTAATTGAAATATCGAGAAAAAAAGCTAAATCATATAGAATTATATACTTCGCCTATTTTAAATTTTCAAATTGTTAATATTTTATGTTTGCAAGCATTGTTTTTAGTTTTAAATTAACTTGAAACCGCAAAAGTACATTTTGACCAAGTTCAGACGAGAAAGCTCTGTGAATGAACAAAATATCCTAAAAACTAACTACCTATGCGATTTGTTATAGCTTTACCTCAGCTCTAATATATAATTAAAATAAGTTAAATTGTTTCTTGTTTGCAGAAATTGAAAATTTTCAATCAATCTGCTAAAACTTTTAATTTAAATTTTTGTTACCAATCAATGACAAGTAGGTTTAGTATGCATTTCGTAAAATTTTTCTAAATATTTATTTTGACTATTAGGTAAGTCGATTTTATAAGTTAAGTGTAGTTTCGTAAAGAATTGCAATATTTATTATTATGTTATGCACGCTACCCACATAATGGAAATCTTACGTAGTAGAATTTATCTGTTAGCTATTTATTGATGCAGAAATACAATTGTATAACGAATTGAAATAACATACGTTTTAAATTACCACAGCCAAATTGATTCGATGTGTTTTGGAAGGATCGACGCCATACAGGAACTTTTCATATTATTTGTTACGTAGGTATTTGTGTCTGAATGTCGATATGTTGTTCAATTATTAATAGGTTACATAATTGTGCATGTACACAAAAGTCGTGTATTGTATGGTAAGTTTTAATTTGTAGAATGTCCAAGTTATTTTTAGAGTCTTTTTTTGTGAACATTGATAACATTTCTTGTCATTACTTTACATTATTGTTACTTTTAATTGGCGCTTCTTATTAAACATTGACTGTGAAAAGTTATAATGTATTTTATGAAATATTTTTCAAACATATTGCAAATTCTGTAAAACTTTTAATACAAAATTACAAAAATGTTCGATAGATTTTAACTTACGAACTGCAATCACCACATCATTCATTTCATAATTTTCCTATGAGGGCAATAACCCAGGAAAGGATTAATCTTTAATAATCTCTGTATCTATTGTAATTTGTAATCCTGTAATATTATCCTATAAAGGAAAATCTATTGTTACTAAGAGTTTCGATGGATCTTAACTTACAAAATGTATCACTACATCATTCATTTCAAAAATTTTCTATGAGGGCAATAACCCAGGAAAGGATTTTTAATTTTTTTTATAGTGTATAGGGAAAGGTTGCCTAAGTCGTACCCCTAATTTAGATTGCCTGCAATTTGAAGAATTAAATAGCAAACACAAGTTTGTTGGTCCTATATAAAACTATAGTATATACTGCTTCTATTTAGTGTTAAGAAGTAAAAAAATTCATATGGATTTCTTTGTAATTTTGATATTTCAAAAATTCTAAATCGGTATGACTTAGGAAACTATGTTCCTATGGTAATTAACGTCTAACAAAATTGTAATTCTTATAATGTAACTTATTAAATTTTAGACATTAAAATACTGAAGATGAAGATGTAAATAGAATATGCAAGCAATTTTAAACGAAATTAATCCATTTTGATAATTAGATATGAAAAAAAAGTACTTACTAGCAGAATATGAGGGAGGTACGAGTTAGGATCCGAGTGAATATTATTAATATATCATTGTCACACAATATCCTATTAATATTTAACTTTGGTATACAAGGCAAATAATGCTTAGGCACAGGTACGACTTGCGCAACCTTCCTCTAATTATAAAAATGAGTGAATTCTTGTCTTCTTCTTCTTTTATTTTTAATTTTCTTTTAGTTTACACTAACTCTAATTAAGAAACGATTTATGAGTGCGTGTGTGATAATAAAACGCACATTCTTCTTATATTTGTTTAAATGTTGATAGATCTGTATAAATTTATGCATTTCACTCTTAATTTGATCATTGTTTTTGTCATAAATTCAATAATTGCTTTATAATTTTCTGTTTGTCTACATTAAATTTATATATTTCACTATTAGTTTGATAAATTATTGTTAAAGTTGATATTCATGAAGTTTGAAATACTTTTAAAGAAACAATTTATTATTGATAATAAAACTCACCTGTTTTTTTGTCTTGTTTTGAATAAACTTATATATTTATTTCAATAAACCTGTCTTGTCTTGTTCTAAATGTTGATATGTTTATGAATTTATGAATTCACCAATGATTTAATCATTTTCATTTTGTTTAATTTAATTAAGAAGCCATTTATGTATATAGGTATAATATTTCACTATTTGTTTGATAATTGTTTTTGGCAATAACTTTAAATTATTATAATTAAAAGGCAATAAATATGTCTTGTCTTATTCTGAATGTTGCTCAATAAATTTATCAATTTTGAGATATTATTTTTGCTTACATTAACTTTAATTTAATGAAGAAACAATTTATGTGTGTGATTGATTGATAATAAAACTCACCTTTTGTTTGTCTTGCTTTAAATG
>JARJDW010003924.1:0-13999 GCA_030264715.1 Adinopsis sp. GC000173
ATTAATACTCATATAAGTTTCTTAGTAGAATAAAAATACATAAAATACCCACATACAACCAAACTTATAAAAAAAGCAGATTACTTTCCGTCGCATGTTTATCGCGCATTGAGTGCATAAAATTTGATTCCGTTTTATTAAACGCGTGCATTAATACATAAGTCTTTACGTGTATTACACTGATTTTACCCGCATTGGCAATGTGATTGATGCCACTAATCCATACAGCGTAAAGTACTCTTGAACTATTGTAATAATACTAACAAATAATTGACTGTTCTAATGGTAATTACACTGTACATTTTTAAGATAAAAACTCAAGGGGAACACAATTGTAAACAATGCTAATCCACTTATTACTGTTGCCTATATTCTAAATGTTTAATTAGCGAAAATGTAAAGTCACATAATATATTGATTTATTTCTTAAACCTGTGTTTCTCAAACTTTTCTTTTTCGCGGACTGGTAAAGTCAACCTCAACACTTCAAAAATGGAATTTCTGGTTTACCTTGCAGTAGCTTTTGTCTCTACGGACAAGTAAAATTTTTATATTGAGAAACACCGTCTTAAACTACATTATTGTTTTTTTTGTTTTAAATTGAAATAATTTGAATATTGAATCATCTGGAATTAATTGCATTGCACGAATTTAAGACGAATGCGCAAAAGAAACGCAATTGTGAACAATTAGGAACGTCCCAAATAAACTACAAACTCTTTTATGTAAATTGAGTTCCTGCATAGATTTTAATTGTTTAATTAGCGAAAATGTAAACTCACATAATAGACCTATAGTGAATATATTTTTTAAACTACATTGTTGTTTTATTATTTGATTAAATTGAAACAATTAATTAAATCAATGAATAGAAATGGTCATTTTATTTCCTCGAATTAATTAAATCGGCCCGTTTATTTTTCTAGGTAACTTCTAAGAAGTTATTTCTGAAAATAAAATAGTGATATACTATACTATAGAATAGCGCAATATTTTTATTGTTAGTGTGAGGGAATTCCACTCGATTGCAATAAAAATCCTCATCGTAGTATTTTGATATGATTGCCTCGTATATATTTCAAGGGCAGTTCAACTATACGACGACAAATAAAAAAAAATGTGAAAAGTTGTTTTATGAAAAAAACATGAAGCGGTGAAAAAGTGACGCCAGATTATTTATTTATAAAGACACATTGTTACATGCTGGTCCCAAGCCATTCATTGTACGATATTATGTTCGATTTATTACCATTTTTTAATATAAGAAAGTTTTTTTGCACGTTACTGTTTTGATCGCGAAATTAAAAAAATCCAATTTTGTTTTCCAGAAATTTAGAAAATACTGATTTGTGTTTTTATACATGGAATATATTTTTATAGCTAAAGAACTAAAAAATTTCTCAAGTTCTCTTAAAATATAATGCAACATATGCATCACTTAATAGCGAATAATAATCATTATTGACCTTAACGTTAATAGAGGTTATTAATTTAGCATTAAGGCTCGATTTTTATCAACAATCTAAATCAGAAATTATAACATTAGCTTTATCATGACAAAATATTACGTCCAATTACTGCTCTGAACGTCTAAAATAGAGCATTTTTTATAATTATTAGAAAATCGGAATACTATTGTGAATAAAAAATTACGAATACATTGTGTGAATCTTATCTTATGTCTTAGAAACTAAAAAATAACACAATTTTGCAGACAGTATGTGACCGACTGTTTAAAATAAAACTCTAATATTTACTTTTTGTCTAGTTTATCAATGAGTTTATTTTAAAAATGTGTAAATGTTGCGAATTGTAGTTGCGCGCATAAAATTTATTTATATACAATACTTAGTGGCAAAACCGTTAAATGTAACCTTAAATAGTCATTTTCAATAGAAACTGATTTGTTTTCAGAAAAAATTACCATTCAGCTATTACCATTTGAAAATGCGTTTCTCTTCTTCGCTTGTCATTTTGAAACACATTCGACAAGGAAAAGCTAGATGCCTTTCTATGCCACTTGTACATGTTTTAAATAGTCAATATCAATAGGGAATAAGGATCTGTTTTCAAGAAAAACAACCAGTCACCTACCATCATTCGAAAATGCGTTTGTCTTCTTCGCTCGTCATTTTAAAACGCACACGACAAGCAAAAGCAAAGGCAAAATACTTTTCTATACCACTTATAGTGTATGTATTTTTGTATACTTTTCTTGATTTGCTTCGATTTCAGCGCGTAGTAGGTAGTGACGTCGTTAAACAATCATAATTTTGCATTTAAAAATAGCGAATATAAATGTGCGTTGAAATAAGATTAAGCGGCCGTTTCAGATAAATTATGAAAAATGAACGTTGTGTGGCTATATTTAACTAATTACGAAGCGGTGACTTGGCATTTAAAGTGTTAAACGTTAATCTAGCACAGTCTCGAACCAACCACCTCGATAACTTTATGTAACTTATCAAGACTTGTATTTTAAAAATGAAATTTGCATTTCGCATTATTTATTTGCTAAAAATAACTTTTCTATATGTAGGTGTACTACAATGAATATTCTTGCGGAAAAGTTATGTTTTTTTCAGATTGAAATGAATTTACAAATACGTATTTACATGGCTGGTCTGAGAAGCTTGGAGCTTTCTCATTATTTTCCATATTTTTATTACTTTTCGCTATTTTCATGTTTTATTATATTTTGCGTCTGTTTGTTCATTTTTGTGTTTTGTTGTTGGAAAAAATGACAAATATGCGCCAAAATACAAAAAATTGGAAGAGGAATAGAGCAAATGTAAGTAAAAAATGCACAAAGTTTTGGGAAAAGCAAAGAAAGGGTGAGAAAAGAGTAAAAACTATGAGGAATAAGAGAAAAGTGGAAAAAGAGTGGAATAGAGTAATAAACATTAAAAAAACGGGTTGAAACATTCCAACCCAGCTTTGTATCTATGCATAATTATCATATTTCAATAAATACTTTTATAATAATATGGTATTTGGAAGATCCAATCCAATATAACCTAACATAACATAATTGAATCCAACTTGATTCAAACAAAAATGTGATATTAATGTAAACAACAAAATGCGTAATTCTCTGAAATGCAACAGCTTATTATAATAATTTTCAGCGAATAGGAAAAAGCATATTGTTTTTCAATAGAAAAGCGTTTTAAATATATTTTTCTCATTTACCATTCTCGGAACATTTGTAGCGAATTAACTCTATATTTTAGCAGCTTAATAAATAATTGGCGCAATCACGCCATCGAAATCATTTCAATTTGAAGAAAAAAACTTTATATTATAGAAGTGGAGTACGGCTGTCAAGCAATAAAAAGCTAATATTATTTTTATCGACTTATTATATTAAATGTTTGCAATTAGCATTTTTCTTTGCTCTTCTTGATATTACTATATATACTTACATTTATATCGCATTGATTCCAAGTTTTTATAGTTTCACAAGTAATTGATGTATGTAATCAGGCCATCAAAATAATTTCAATTTGAAGAAAAAAAATTCAGAGTATGGCTTGCAAGCAAGAAGAAGTTAATATAATTTATTATATTTTTTATTTAATTTTTTGTTTATATTTTAGGAGCGTAAGTTATTGCAATGACTTTTTTTCAAATCACGTTTTGCAGTAGTTAATTATTAAAATTATTTTATGGTTTTGCAACTTAACAAATAGTCGACGCAATCACGCCATCAAAATAAATTCGATTTGAGGAAAAACCATTAGAAATATGGCTGGCAAGTAACAAAAAGTTAGTATATCTACGATTTTTATCAACTTACATATATTTTATTTTTATTGAATTAAATTCAAGTTATTTCAAGGCATTTTTTCTTTAGATTTACATTTTGGAGACTTAACATAAGCAGATGCAATTTGCATTTTTTAGTTCTTTTTGATAATACATTTATTTTGAAGTGATTTTCAAACTTAACAAATAATTGACGCAATCACGCAATCAAAACAATTTCAATTTGAAGAAAAAACATTACAAGTATGGTTTGCAAGCAATAAAAAGCTAATATTACTTTTTATGTCTACGATTTTTATCAACTTATTTTATTTATAAAAAAAATATATATAACGCGTGGTTGTTAGTTACATTACGTGCAGAAATTCGTTCATAAATTATTCAAGATTGATAATATAATATAATAAGTGAAATTTGTGTATATCGTAGATGTTAGATGTACTCACTTGATAAATGTAAGTAGGTATATTTAGTAAAGTCATAGAAAAACCCGTAGAACATTTTTATTAGTTATGAACTTATATAGATGATAAAAGACTTGCTTAGCGAAAACTATGTTTATCTTTGACAAGTACTATCTCTCAAAAAGATATTAAAACGTGCAATCATTTTGTGATTTCGAATCTCTACAAACTTATGGGCTTTGAAATGCAATTTGCGAAACACAATACCACTATGATTGTTTGTCAACATTAATTTAAGTGATGGAAGTCAATAAGACAAAACAGAAATGTGCGAGTAATTATTATGCATTAATCTAATGTTACATACAATAATTTTAGATTTTTCTTATCATGATACATTTTTGCATAGAAGTTATGAACGTTTTTCACTCGAACTCATCTTTTTCTACCTAAAGATTGACAGATAGCGAAAATAGAATACAAAAGTGAATGTCTTGGAGCGAAAAAATCATATTTTTCGAGATCATTATACGACATAAAATACCTCAAAATGATTATGTGATGTTCAAAGCCGCATTATGATTTTCCTTAAATTTCAACTTTGTTGAGCTGAATTTCATATTTAGTTGATAGAGCCTACACGATTCATGATAATATTATAATGCTATATTTTATTACAATGGATATCATATGTATTATGTTCAAAGCGGCATTAAAATTTAATTTTTCAATTTTACTTATTATACATTTCTTATTTACATAACAATATAAAATAATATGTATGACAAAGTAAAGAATATCTTAGAATAGATTAACTCTATATATATGTATGAATGTGTAGGCGTCCGTATTCTCGGCAACGTCGTCATGACAATTTTGTTTATGTCGTCGTCATGACAATATGTTTATTCCGATCAGATGAGTTTCTTTATATTGTATATGCAACTTCATACACACATTATATTTTATGTCATTCTATGAGATGTCATTCAAATTAGCGTGCCAGTTAAATTTAAAAATCGATCATGATTGCGAAAGTTTGATCTAATTAGGTATTATACGAATGTTTCCAACTTCCGATATTGTTTAATTCATAAAATCATCTATTTAAACACCGTAGTGAATATAAGTAATTTTAGGTAGAAATTTTCCAACACGAACATTAGAGACGCAAATTAATTACTTAGTCGTTATAAATATCACTCCCTAAAAACATGCCTCACTTTCCCTTGCTTACAAAGCAGGCCTAAGAATTTCCGTTGCTTGCAACGGACTGTTTTTGGTCTAGTCATATATACTTGGCAAAATTATCATAACAACAACAACAACAAACGTATGAAAATGGTACATAATGACGCGTATAATTGGTTGCATAATAAATAACACAATGTTTGGAAATATGCAACCAAATGAACATAAAAACAGCAATAAACGGAATAATTTGTAAAATATGCATTATTGCAGTGCAGGTTTGTTTAATTTAAAATCATAAAATTGTGAAATTTGAAAAAATGTGAAAATACAATGTAATTTATATAGCAATTTTAATTTTTTATTAGAGTTAATGCATGTGATGTATAACTTTACAATATACCACACTTATTTAGGTGAGTATCCATTGCTATATGCTGCTATTCATATTTTTCTTTCTTACTCTAGACTTTTTGAGGAAGCAAGTATTTAAAGCAAAGGAGTAAATATCTTTTAACGAATATCGTACATTTACAATCATTTCAAAAGAATATTTGATAATGCACATTTCACCCTCTTCTAATTTAAAAGTTGGCATAGATATTATAACTTAATAAAAGATTTTAAATCTAACGATGCTTTGTTGTTTATTTGACAATGCAATACAATATGATTAAAATAGTCATTGATATTAATTTTTACTAAAGCGAATTCACATGTTCTGCACGCTGAGAAGCTTTTAATTACATTCATATTTTGCAGTTGTTCCATAATTATAAGAATGCCATAAATCAGCTCTATCCATAAAAGAGCCATAAATTTGATAACTTTGTGGTTATAAACTTTGTTGTTCACATTTTTACAAAATAACGCTCCTTTCAAAAAAAATCTCATTAGCAGATAGTAAAGGCGCATCTTTTAAAAATGCGCACAATACTATATAAACCCGCAACATTATCAAGTATACGTCTGCTTATGGATAGGGCTGATTTTGATGTCGTTCTTACAATTATACTTTCCAACTAAGTGTATAATTATGCACTCTTACCATGAAATCCACTACAATGATTATCGTAATCTCTTCTGATTTGCGAACTTTGCATACCTTTCTATAATCGCCGAAAAGTAACTCTTATGGCTCGGATCGTAAAAATTGACTATTCGTTTTTGCAAGAGATATGTAGATATTGTTATATGTGTAGGTTTAAAGGAGAAGAACATTATGTTCAAAATACCATCCATTTTATGGTCTAAGCTGAAAAAGTCACTGTTTATCCACTAACAACTGGGACCATAAACACGGGCTTGTTCTTATTGTAGGTAATTTTCATTGATACTTGAACAGCCTCGTTAAACTACTACAATTTAATAAAAAGCACAACAAATAGAAAATATATATCACATTCTTTAAACATCATTATCGAATCATAATATGTACTACATCGACGTAATTAGTTTACAATACAATACAAAATACAATACACATCGGTTGGGATCACCGCATTTCGTATTTTTAGCGCAGCGAGGCTTCAGAGCGAAATTCAATTTGAATAGATTATTGATGACGATGGTGGCGCGTTCGCTGGGTCAGTATACAATCAAAAACCGTCGACTCCTTGGGGGGATTGAGACGCTTTTCGCATTCGCAACGCCAAATAGTTGACCGGTAAAACATTTTTTTTTATATAAATATTAAAGCGGCAAAATCTTACAATCACATCACATGGTTGCAAAATAGCTAGCTATGTATGTAATATTAAGTGATAATTGCGGATGAGAGCGCAAATCAGAAAGACATTTGCATTACATATTTTTTTATAATCAGTATTAATCATTATTGATCTATACAAGACGTAAGAATATGTAAAGAATAGTTTCTAACCTCCATGATGTTTTAGCGGTTTTATTATATTTGGTAACTAACACATATTATCATAAATAAAACTGGTTATCGCCGAAGTTTTTTGTTCATACTGGTGCGGTACAGTAAATAGACATGATTCATCGACGCTAAAAATCATTTAGGTTGCTCGGGCGGTAAAGTGACACATATATATTGCCGAATGCATTTTGTATTTTCCTTTTTTTTGCGTGTCAACTTGGAGCCCAAAATAATTATAATTATAAATAATATTTAGTTGATTTTATAATATGCTTCTATCTTTCGACATGCATGCTATTCATACTAGCTTTATTCCACGTGTAATAAAGCGATAGATATATTGGAATATTGCACTTGTCAAATACAAGCCAAATAGCAATAGTAAAAAAAACATATTTTTTCCCTGTTTGATGCCTAAACGTGTAGCAGCAAAAATACGTATTGAAAGCACACGGGTGTAGGACAATTTTAAGTAGGTAATTATAAAAAATATCTGCTGGATTTTATATAATATGTTTTTTGCTTATTCGACAACTTATTAAATGCAGACTATTAATGACATCTCGATTCTACGTATGGTAAAATGATAAATATGTTAGAATATTGCGATTGTCAAATAGTATTTTTCCTCTTTTTTTTGATGACTCTAAACGTGTAGCGGCAAAAATTCACAAAAAGCACACGGGTGCTGGATAATTTTAATTAGCTAATTTTAAATAATATCCATTAGAGTTTTTATTGAACAACTGATTAAATGCATGCTATAATATATATCACATCTCGATTGCAAGTGCGGTAAAAGGAGGAATGGACACGTATTGGAATATTGCGATTGTCAAATACAAGCGAAATAACCATAGTACAATAGAAAAATCGTATTTGCTTTCTTTGTTTGATGTCTAAAAATGCGCATTGACAGCATACACGGGAACAGAACAATTTTATAATTATATCTTCAATAATGCTCTAAATGTATGCTATTTGTACCATCTTGCAGTCGGCGAACTAATTGTTGCTAAATATTGCATCGTCGGCACAAAAGCGTTGCGAACTTCAAGGCGGCAGCGTAAGTACTTCGTAATTAAACCAATCGGAAACCAACGTGGGCACGCTTTTACTACTACGTAGTAATATTCAATAAATTTTGTCCAAAACAAGCAAAATCTAAGATTTCCTCTATCTCGCCCTCCCCCATCTCCCTTGCTCGCTCACTCTTTGCCTACATACGCGGTACATGACTTCACATACACACAAACTAATAACATTTACCCTTTGTTTGCCCTTGCATTTGACATTTCGCTAAAAGTTTTCTGATGGAATGACGTCAAACGCGAAACGTTTATCGATAATGAACATGTTGTATGTGTGTGTTCTATACTTACACACGTCGCAATTATATAAAAATATACACTAGTCGAAAATGTTTGACGACGACAAAAACATTTGTGCGTGTCTGATCGTAATAAACGATAGATGTGAATGTGGAAAAAATCGTACTTACATACATATATGGTTGTAGGTAGGTAGATATGGATGAAAGTTATATTTAAGTTGTGCTATTTGCGCACAAAACTAATCGTAAAATCAGTACGTAAATGATTTTATTTACTCTGGTGGTTAAAATCCAGAAAAATTCACTTTTATTACTAAAAGTCGAAATAATTGCTTATAAGCAGTAGATGGACTGGATGAGGAACTGATGGATTGACAATCTAATAGATTTGCAGCTAAAAATTTTATAATAATAATAATAATAATCATGTACGGTTCAACCGACAAACTGATGGACTGCCCCACTGACAAACGTAGTGACGAATTTGATTGATGATCTAATGGACTGACAAACCAATAATTAGAAGTCACTGACAAGCAATGATAAACGTGAAGAAGAAAAACACGAAAAACATAAAAAACCTAAAAAAACATGAGAAGGCGCAGAAAAATTATTAAAACATGGAACAAATATAAAAATGTAAAAAATGTGAAAAAAACGAAAAAAAAAGCAAAAACAGCAAACACCAAGGAACAATCGTTAAAAACACCAAAAAGGGACAAAGAAACACAAAAAGACATAAAAAATGGAAAGCGCCACAAAATGAAACAAAAATGAGCTAGTTTAAAATATTTCAGCCCGGCCTCGTAGAATTTGATAGCTATACGATTCTATCTATACGATTAACTCATTGCTTGAAGGATGATAATCATGTAATAATGACTTGATGTACTGATGAACCGACAAACTGATGGACGACTCTACTTACAATGTAGTGACGAATTTGATTGATGATCTGATGACTGCCAAACGAATAATTTGAAGTCGTTGACAACCAATGATAAACGCGAATAAGAAAAATAATAAGAAAAACATGAAAAAACCTAAAAAAACATAAGAAGACGCAGAAAAATTATTAAAACATGAAAAAAATGCAAAAAATGCAAGAAATGCGAAAATGCGGAAAAGAATGAAAAAGCAGCAAAAACCAACGAACAATTGTAAACAATTACAGAAAGTATGGCAAAGAAACACAGAAAACATAAAAAAATAATGGAAAGCGCCACAAAATAATACATAAAATGAGCAAGCTTAAATTTTTTTAGACTGACCTCGTATAATTTGATAGACTAATAATCGTTTAGATGGAATACTTATTGATAAAGTGATTGATTGATAATCTTGTGATTAATAATAGTGCGACACTGTATCATTTATTTCTATGAAACTTTTCTGTTTCATGTACACTAACTTACCATTTTTGAATACAAAAAGTCATCGGCGTACTTTATTTCCGTCCTACTAGTTGAAAAGTTTAGTGCAGCGCGCTTTAATAATTCAGCTTTTAAAACTTTTTTTCTACAATAAATGAGTAATTTCTTTTTATGTGTGAATATATGCACGGTAGCGCTTTGATATCGGGGAATGTGAATAATACATGCCACATACAGTAAACTTGCGTTGGTGAGGCTGTGCAATATTTTATATTACATATACAATTTTGTGATTTGTATATACGCGAAATTCGTTCATTTTTATATTTTCAATGACTTTCTGACGAAATTGGAAACGTGCGGCTTCGCTGTGCTGTTGTTAATTAAATCAATTGTATTGCTGCGAGAGAGCTAAATACACGCCATATACACACAACACACACATATACCTAAAATGCATGCAATTTTCGTTCAATCAAAAATTAATACAATGACAACCAAATTTGGTTAAGTATTGATATCGGGTCGGGGGTTCGATTTTATAATAGTATACGTCTAACAGTGCATGAAATGATACAATTCAGTTGGTTTTGATAGAAATATTTTTAAATCGTGTTAGGTGCTATACAACAACTAATTAAAATACATTCATTTATTTATAATCGGGCTGTAATATGTAGGTATTATTTTAAGTTTTGAATACCAAGAAAGTAGATGTTTTTTGTCCTAGAGAAATTAATGGTTGTTTTGTTATCACATTATTATTACTTTACTTAAATAACAGTAATGACCGTATTCTCAACTCTCACTCACTTAACTAACATTTTACTTTGAACAGTCATACAATCCTTTTTTTCTATTCTCTTCAACTAACAGTGCATGAAATGATAATTTACCATTAGTCTTGATAGAAAAATCTTTGAATCGTATTAGGTGCTACAACAGTTAATTAAATTAAATTAAATTAAATACATTCATTCGTTTATAATCCGACTGTAATGTGTATTATTTTATGTTTTAAATAACAAGAAAGTAGCTGTTTTTTGCCCTAGAGAAATCAATGGTTGTTTTGTTGCCACATCATTATTAGTTTACTTAAACAACAGGAATGGCCGTATTCTCGACTCTCAATTACCTAACCTTTTACTTTGAAGAGTCATTCAATCCTTGTTTTCCTATTCTCGTCACCTAGTGAACAGTTATTTAGCTTTACAAACGCGAAATGCTGCGTGTATCGTTCAGTTGTCTTTGTTGAAAGTTGCAATTGCTCGATATAAATATACTTACCATGAGGTTAACTAATATAGTTTATTAAGTGATGTTATGAAAGTGACGACAATACGAATCTAGGTTGTGAGCAAACCTCAAACGAAATACCATAAAACAAAATTGGGTTTCGTTTGAGTTTTGCGCGATTATACATTTTAAAGTTATCTTTCGATGCTAGAGACGAGAATATATCCAGAAATGTCAATCTTGAGATTTTTACTGTATGATGATATTAAATATTGTTTTCACAATTGGGCTACAAGATGTACATTTTTTCCCTAAATTTAGCCATTTAGAAAATTTATCCTTACCAACCCTGGATGAGGTCAGTAATCATTACATAGGGGTATGTAATAAATCATTGCTAACATTTGTTTAGTTTAAAGAAACGAACTGGCAGTTCTGACATTTTAATATACATGAATATCATTAGTTCTTAAAATACAACTAATTATAGTGAGAGTTATTCCTAAGATATGAACTTTTACATATGGTACTTACTCTATTATATTTTGATTACCTACCTTTAAACTATTTTGAAGAATTCACTTGAATATAAAATTTTCCAGTATATTGAAGCATAAACATTGTATTGTACTTTGATGCAACAAGTAAATAGAATTCATGTTTTTAGTACTTACTTCATTATATTACTATTTTTAAACTATTGGTGAAGTTTGTTGAATAGACTGTTTAGATGCATAAAAATTGTATTGTACATTGATGCAACAAGTAATTTGAATGCATGTTTTTTGTGAATAAACTCGAGTGCATTTGAGTAAAATTAAGTGCCAAGAAAATGTTGTAGGTACATACTTACTAACATTAAATAATTTTATGTGTTTATGTGTGAGTTTGTTTTTGTATTAAATGCACGATAAAATTGCTGGTAATTTAGCAACGTTCAGAAACTTATTAAAACTTAAATCTCAGTTATATTCAAGTGCAAAAAACTAACGAACAAACGAGAAAGATTTTCCCTTTTAATTGAAAATATTGATTCAGCATTGTTATTACAAACGATGATAATATTTGCGCGCTGCAAATATATTTAAATCATTCATTTAATAATTGGTTTTTTAATTATTGTTACAGTTATAGAATTGTGTATCTCTGCCTCTCTCACTCTCTCTGTATATAAAATTACAGACAAATTTTAATTGATAATTATACGCTTTTAATTATTTATTACCTATTTAATTAATTTTATCGATTGTTATATTTTCCATTATGATAAAATTGATTAAATTTCGGATTTTGATTAAACAAAAATTTTAACTGTTAATTGTCAATTAAATCGCGATAAAAAATATTCGAAAATCAAAAACATTGTAACATGATGTAGAATAATGAATGATTAACTAATTAATTAACATCTGTGTACGCTAATTTGGTTATAAATAAACTCAAAGATAAAAAATGTCAACATATAAGCAATAACAGTAATACATTGTTGTAAATTTATTTCAGTAGTAGATCACAAAATCGAAGATGAAATGATCATTTTAGTCTTAAAAATTCTTTATAATTATCGAAGCATAATTTCACTTACTAAATACCACACTTGTTTAAAACATACAAAATTTATACAAACAAAACTATTTAATGTTTTTTTTTTGTTTTAGGTAAGTACCACCGAACATCGATTTTTAAATTTCAAAATTAACTTATAAATCCTTTGGTAATTTGGAAAAGGTGAAAATTGTGAGTATAATAAATTTTTTCAAAGATTTTTTTATTAATTTTATGCTATTCCAATGATGATTTCTCAAATTTATTCCATTTATTGATAAAATATGTTAAGGAAATTGAGAAAAATTGTTATAAAATATAAAATTATTAAAATTTTTCCATATAATGTAATATGTAGTTCATAATAATTTTACCAAAATCAATTTTTAATCACAATCTGAATATTAAGTTACATATCGCGTTTGAAAAGTTTTTGGAGAATCTGTAACTAACTGCAAGGAGTAGGTATCTACTTCAAATATATGTTTTTTATACGTTTTTGTCACCCGAATGTGGAAGAAACTAATTTTTACATTAAAAAAAGGTTAGAAATAAACTTGTACATACCTCTATGGAATAATGTTTACCTAATGTCAACATCAATAGTCAAAAGCTAGTTTTTCGTCCCGTAGCGAACATAATCCCAAAAAATAATAATATTTGTATATACAGGGTGAATCAAAACGGATTCCAATTTCAGAAAGGCATAAAACGTAATACACAGCCATTCTGGTGAAAATTTTGTCGCAAATTAAAAATTATTTTACAAAAAAAATGATCAAGCATTACTGTTTCTCTCTTTAGTTCTAAAAAGTTTACTTTTTCATACCCCAAATTTAAAATAATACACATGTTACATGTCACAACTTTTTTATTTACTCTTTTAATAACTATATCTATAAATATTGTGCCTTAATAAAATTCCAGTCTCTGTATGTATATCGTTTGACAATATCATGTAAAATTTATTATCTCGAACATTATGCATTTAATTAAACATTATTTACTCCAATAGAGTATGTGCATAGAGAGAGGGTTGTATTGTAGAAAATAAATGACTATTTAAATCGCTTCTGTCAAGTACAGTTTCTAAATGCGTCGCTTTGTAAATTAATAACGAAATCGCTTAGGAGAGGAAAAGTAACTCACAACTCAACTTGCAGTTGAGCGTCTTAAATGTATCATTTCCAACATTGCAACAACGCTAATAAACATCAACATTAGCGTTAAAGTTTTAAGTATGTAATGGGACTTTTACAACTAAAAT
>JARJDW010003929.1:0-13142 GCA_030264715.1 Adinopsis sp. GC000173
GTTTTTTTCCATCATTTTTCATTATTTAGTACACTAATATACCTTTAAGGCAATATTAATTAAATTTCTATTGCTATATAACTTGGGAGATTGCATTTTAAAATGATGAAAGAGCATATACGCTGATCATTGTTGTTGTTCTCTCCGCAGCATGCGCGAGAGTAGAAAAGTAAAATAACAACAACAACAACAAACCAGCAAGAAGAGAATATAAAAATAAAAATGCGCACACACACACAAAAATAGCAAAAAATAAATAAGAGACGAGAAAAAAACGAGCTTGGAAGAATATATATATATAAAAAAAAAAATTAAACAGCGCGCACAACAACCGACAACACAAACAAGAAGAAACAATGAGTTTTGTTTCTTGCAGGCAGGTTGAGGTTAGAAATGAGGTGTATATATATATCTCTCCTTTGTATATAATAAATGTTTGGAGATTGTGTAGTAGACACACCTTAATAATGTTATTGTGAGAAAGATAAAATTAAGATTATTACAACGCGAAATGCGCACACCATTTTTTTCTTTTGCTTCTCTCAGTTTTTTACTTTTAATTTAGGTAAGAATTTTTCCGGGTGAAGCGTGTTTGCTGCTGCTACTTTTTTTTAAATACATCATTTAGAATAGATAAATATGCTTCGGATGTTAATTTTTTATCATCATCATGGTGTAATTAGCATGCATTCTTTATATTTGCGCCGCGCTGCAAATTCATATTCCACCCTCCTGCGCGCTGCTTAATTAAACGAATAATTAGCATCAAAATAATCAGTTTTTTTGCTGCTGCTGCTTCTTCTTCTCGTTTTTCGCATCGTCGTCCTCTGCGTTGTGTGTAGTATTGCGCGCGCGTACACACTCGCACACATCTCATCGTTAAGCGAGCGGCCAGAGAGCCAGAGCGCGTACACACACACACACACACACACACATCTACATTTATTATAAATATTATATAAACCGGTATTTTAGTGGAGCGTAGGTACCGACGCCGCTGCTATTTTTGCCACGCATCATGATGATGAGGATGATGATGATGTAGATGAAAAATCGCCGCACGATGATGATGCTGCGGCTAGAGTATATAGTATAGAAATTTCGCCCGTGCGATGATGATTCCCAGTTCTTCTTCGTCTTCGCCTTCTTCTTCTTCTTTGGCTTGGCTTGGCGCGCGCGTTGTTTAATAAATAATAAATCATTATAAGCGCGCATATGTTGCTATGGAAAATAATAATTGAGCGTCGTAAAAACCTTGATTAGTCCCGCCCTGCCTTGACTTAAGTCAGTTGAGATAGGTTGCTCAGGTTACAATAAAATACCAAGTGCATGAACTTACGTTATCGTATGCATGTGTGTGTGTGTGTGTGTATGTTTTTGTTTAGTTGCGGCCGCGATTACGTAGACGGCGCTGTCGCAGACAAGGACGCACTTCAATATTCAATATTTATCCTGCTAAATAATAATATCGCTCACAAAATTACTACAAAAGAAAGAAAAAATAATGTATTATTGTTGCTATTAATCGACGCAAAGCATTGTGTTTAATCTATTATTAGTTGGCGCGCAGAAACAAGTTCATATCAAACCAAATTTTGGTTGCGTAATTCTTTTATTACCAACCACAAAATAATAATGAACGAGAAAAGCGCAAGCGTCAATTAATTTAAATCATTCAATCAATGATTATTAATAAGTGATTGAGAGAGAGATGAATTAAATGATTAAATATATATAATGCCATGTAAATGCACTTTTTATTATTCATTTTTTGTATATCTTGTATATTAATTACTTTACATCGACAGACAGCGAATTTGGTTTGATTGAATTTTTAAAAATTAACGCGCGCTTTTGTCAGCAGTGTATTGGTCGGTTGCAGCAACATGCAGCTCTCATTGGCGGACCGAATGCGACGTCATGTCCACTCTGTCACAAAATGTTCCTGGGTGGTGAAGCGCTCATGGAGCACATGAAGCACACGCACAAAGATCCAAACGCATCGGGGGTGGCCAGTAAGTACCTAAGCTGATTTAGTTTTTTTATTATTTGAAAAATTCTTCTAGCTATAAATATCTATTTGATATGATATATATATATACGACGTACAAATTAACATTACTTTGATTTAATTACTTTGTGTTTGTATTACTTACTCGATATTATCTTCCGTTTGGTGGTGTCCGTTAAGGAATTGGATTGCAATATGTACTTGTTTTTTTTTCTCCATCCACTTCTTCATCACGATTGCGAAACAAAAGAAAAGTTTTTGTGTTTTTCCGTGAGTGCTCTTAAAAACTTTTTGACAAAGCGAAAAAATGTTTTTTATTTATCGACTGAAATGAAAACATAAAAGAAACGAAGCGTAAACGAAATTTTCGCATTGTTTGAGAAATGCGGCAACCCCACCAGCACACACACACACACCCACACATATACATATATACAAGCAGCGAAACGACGCTAATTTATTCATTGCAATCTAGTTTTTTTTCTCAGAGACCAACCACCAAACGATTTGTATATTTGGATATTATTTTTTTGTTTTTGTTGTATTTGGATGCTTTTGCGGTTTACCCTTCATCCCTTAATTTAGTATCGCTTTATTCATTTATAACTATTTATTTGAATTAACACACTAACATGATAGTATTTAACATTATGTTTTGTTTCGTTTTTAGTTAAATTTGTTGATTTTGTTAGTCTATTTGTGAGATATATATTTTTTGTACGTGAAACAAAAAAGTATATAAGAGTATGAAAGAGAAAAAAAATAATTGCTGTTTTAATAAAGATCCTGGGGTGCTTTGCTTGATCTTGTTTTCTCTCTTTTGTTGACGTCATCGATCCTTATTTAGCGAAGAGAAGGACGGCGAACCATCCATGTCCGGTGTGCGGCAAGCACTATGTTAATGAAGGATCACTCAGGAAACATCTTGCCTGCCATCCTGAAACGTCACAATTAACAAGTTCCTTACGAATGTGGCCGTGCTCGGTCTGTCAGGCGGTCTTCACACACGAATCAGGTAACACTTTTTTAGTTTCAATTTTTTCTCCATCATCTCCAAAAAAAAACAAGAAAATAATTATTATTATTATACAATTTATTTATTTATTTATTATTATTTTGATTTATTTATTTATTCCGTTTATTTTTGGGGGATTTAGTACAAGCACCTCATGGTTTATAATTAATATTGATTGAATTAAATTACAAATGTAATGTAGACAACCAACAATACACAACTACCACCAATGATATATATATATTTACACAACGAGACACGATTTTACTAAATCGCAACATCTCGGTTTGGATTTTGCAGGATTGCTCACACACATGGAACACATGCGAATGGATCCGAAACATCAATTTGCCGCCCAGTACGTACTGTCGCGTGCGGCTGCCGAGCGTCGTGAACGTGAAACGATCCTCGCCGCCGTATCGGCCTCAGCCTCCAGCAGCGGCCTTTTAGGACTGACAGGAATGGCAGGTGCTGGTGCGTCAACGCTGTAGCCCAAAACACACATTTTGCAATCTGTATGTTTCTTCTTTTCCAGCGAGTGGAAGTCCGATGTGTGCATCGCCGAGCGCGCACAGCGACAGCTCGTCGGGTAACGGACGACTTAGCTCAGCCGGCTCGGAAGCGGGCGGCATCAATAATAACAACAACAACTGCAATACGAAGTTTGGAGATATACTGCGAAGTGAGTAGAATAATAGCCAATTCATTTCAATATTAAATATATCGATTTGATTTTGTTTTATCCATTATAACGTTAATGTGAATGTAGATCATAATTTCTTAGGTAACAACGGACTGCATCAACAATACAACGTCGAGGAGCAGTTGCACAATGCGAATCGTATGGCTGCCATTGCGAATATCGTTAATCAAGGCGGTGTGCCGCCAGGCTTAGGATCCGATTCATCAGCTGCCGCTAACATTGCCGTTGCCAACATTGCCAATCTTGCGATGCGACTTGGCGTCACGCAGGTAACATTACATTCCATACACATTATTCGTTTCCAAATTGCGTTTAAGTTTAAATATTTAGACAAAAAATAGAGTATACCAGTATTTTTCAAAGCAATTCACGTAAATAGGAAGTATACGCCATTAAAATTGCTCCGTTGGAAAAAATATTTCAATGTGAGATCATTTTTCGTGCGTAAATTTGCCTAAACTTGCATAGCTAGTTATAGCTAGAACTTTGAATATCCTCTAATTGCTTACTAATTGTTGTTGTTGATGCGTATAGGCGAATCAAGTAAACAATTCAAGTAATCCATCCACGCCGCCCATATCGAACGAGTCGCTATCGGTGACGGCGATGAATGCGATGCGCGCCTCAATGGACAGCATCCGGAATATGGACGCGATGCGTTCGTCGGTGATGGACATGTCGTCGCCGCAGCCCTCGCAACAGCAAGATGCGCTACGAATGCAGCAGCACGCCGCCGAAGCGCTGCTACGGTCGCAGGCTGAAGCGGCGCTACGAATAGCCATGAGTCAAGTAAGTATCATCATTGATTCCTCTAAATAGTTTATAATTCTAGGTCTCTCATTGTGAGTTGCTGTCTCACTGTAGATTAGAGTCCTGCATAAAGAGAACTATCCAGTTCAATCCAGACTTTGAAAAATATCCAAAAGATACTTTCCGGCACGGTTCTAAGCTCAATTTTGATGTTTTATTCAAAACATGGCTATGGTCTAGTCTTGTCCAGCCCGGGACTGACGCAGGCTATCGTCGCTAACAGACAATAATCTAAAGACCCCAAGTCCGATCTAAGTACTTTGTATTTACGGCCAAACATCATTTACAAAATCATTTGGCTTCAGTATATCTCACTTTCCCATTTGTATAATAATTATTTTGGCCGTTGATGTAGGGCTTTACTACAAATGAAGCCTAAACATATTATGTTAGATAATATAATCTAAAATTTGCGTTTGTCGTTGCACGTTTTAGGCGCTTCCACAACTCAACCAGCAGGAAAACAATAGTCCATTGCGTCATAATGGGAATTATCAAAGTCACCAAGGACAATCATCGCAACAGCTGAGTCCTGACCTGACCGAGGCGTTACGTTTGCAGGAGCAACGACTGGAGCAGGCGTTACGTTTGCATGGCAGCGATCCGCGCACGTTGGGCTTCTCGCTGTCCGGCCAACAACAGAACCAGCAACCATGAAACTTTAACTATTACTGAACGCATCCCTAAGTAACGTATTTCACCACATACACTACATACACTACACTTGTACACAAAAACACACAAACACACTTAAAAAAAACACAAATCAATCGTACTATCAAAACATATTTTCTTTTTCATTAATTAATTAATTTCATTTTTCTCTAAAATAATAATTACATATTATGAATGAATAAAGTACAAAAATAACATAAAAAATTAATTAATTAAGATTAGAAAATTTTCCTAAAAATCGTGCCAAAAAACAAAAACAAAAACAAAATACTATACTACAAAACAAATGCGTTCAGTATAATTAATAAATGTTAAATAACAAGCAAACAAAAAAAAAGTAACAAAACACAAACATATACTCACTCAGTTGTTGATTGTTTCCTAAAAAAATAATGTAATATAGATAGCGCTGTACTCAAATAATTAATAACGTAGGCCAACAATTTTTAATTAATTTATTATATACATAAAAATGAAATGGAAAAAAAGTTTCACAAAATTGATCATCAGAACATTTGGACTTTTTTCGAAATATAAATATAAATAAACAAAAAAAAAGAAATTGAGCGCTAAAATTATCATCGATGCGACGATGATTTTTCTATATAAATATAAATAATTATAAATAATAAGATAAAAAATGATAATTTTTTTTAATGAATGCAAAAAAGGCAACAAATGAATTAAATGAAGATGAAATAAAAGTAAAACAAATGAATAAATGAAAACAATTAATGCGTATAAATATAAATATAATAAATCATTAAAAAATATTATATATAAAGAAATTATAAATATTATTAGATTTAAGGTTATAATTAATTAATAAGCAGATTAATTATAAGTATAATTAATGATTAAGCTACAAAAAAACTAAAATGAAAAAAAATTATTAAGTGGTAGGTTTAAAAATTTTCAAAAAATTAAAACACTCAACGGTAAAATGATTGATCACCTCAAAATTCAAACCTTTTTTCGAATTTGATTGCGACTAAAATTTTCTAAATAAAATTCAAAAATTGATAGTAACAACATTCAGCCAAATTTCAATTCAAAATCTAACAAAAAAAAATGGAAAAATTTGGGCCGGTTTCAATGTGACAATTAAAAGCGGTGATTATTAAAATTAACAAAAAAATCGTACTAATTTCTATCTGTGATGTTTATTAAAAATATAAAAAAAATGATGAAGATAGTTACCGCTCGATGGCGTTACTATATACCTCCAATTTTCATTAATCGTGCAATTGTTTCAAAACAAAAAATTTAATTAAAGAAAAGAAAAACAACAAAGAAATTCTATTCCGCCACTTGTAATAATTATGTGTGGTTTAAATGATTTTTATTTTCCAACAAAACTAAAAAACGGCGCAACGTTTCGCGTGTACTGTAAATACAAAAAACTAAAACTAAAAAAAGCAAAATTACCATCATTGTATTTGTATATATAACTAATATTTTTGATTGATCGATGATTCTGGTTTTTCGTTTTATAAATGAATTTATGTTCCTTTCCCCAAACCCCCATTGACCACCGCCCCCACACACAACCCCCCCTAATTAATAATTAAACACAATAGTCAGTCAAATAATAAGCAATAGTTTTTAATTGATTAAATAAAACATACAGAACAAAAAAAAAACAAATCAAGCAGATATTTCCCAAAACTGTGACGAAGAAAATATTATTCATACGCTGAATTTAAGACATAATAAGAATAATTATTTGTGCGAGTAATAATCGCACAAAATAATATAATGCGGGGCCGTCGTTTCGCTCGACGGCGCCGCGCACTCACCGATCTTGACGCTTTCAATTATTAATAATTATAAAACACAGGATATATTAAATAAAAAATAAAAAAATACAAACAATATGTAAAAAAATGCAATAGCCCGGTTGCACAAAGTGCTTCACAATTTTTGCCCGCCCACAAATAAATAAATAAATAAATACAAATAATACAAAAAAAAACTAAATGTTCGGTTTGTTAGCGTTTTACATATATTTGCTGCCTCACACACCAAACGAAATGAGTTGAATCGATGCGGCGATATAAATATATGTAGAATGTTTTAATAAATCGTATATGTAAATGCAATAGCCCAAACGTGTTGTGCGCCAATCTCACATTGTGCACAATGCCACACAAACTCAAATATTTTCATTTTATAAATATTATTCATTCGATTTTATGTTTTTTGTTTATTAAACAAAATAATAATTAAATAAAAGAAATAAAATATCAACAGTATGCCCTAAATAAAGTAAAAAAAATAAAATACAAAATAATAAAGTAAATCATACAAACATATGTCGAGCAGTGGTAAAATCTTACCTTACTGTTTGAGATAAAAAAGCAAAAAAATTCGAGGCACACGCGTATTTTTAATTAAAAAAAAACAACCAATATTAACAATAATACGCGTGCGCTTCAATTGTTTTAATTCAATTTCACACACACTCACACACACACACACACATTACACACACACACATTTTAAAAATTTTACTAATAAATATTAAAGTCTATAAGCCCGAGTGGACGAATATTTATTGTAAAATGCAATTAAAATAAATAAAAAAAATAATAACGTATCAATTAATTAAAAATTCGATAAAAAACGCATTTTTAATTAATTGCGATTAATTGATTATAAAATATATTTAAAAAAATATATATAAAAAAACAACAATTTAGTTGCAATAGCCCATCAAACAAATATAATAAAAAAAAATACAATAATCGCAATGCGCGCCGTAAAAAAGCGCCATTGCAAATCAGAAGCGCATTCGTTGCTCTTGTACCATCCGCACGAATTGCGTTTCAACAATTTTCACCAAACTTTATGTTTAACAATAAAAAAATAACATCTAAATAGCAGCAATGCGAATAAGCAAACCGGTCGAATGTCATCTTTTGCAATCGGTTTGAAATAAAATAAAAAAAAATAAAATAGTAATAAGTGATTAGTTAATCGGTGCGTCTAATAGGCGAGTTTTTCGCGCCACCACAACCCCGCTCACCAGCCACAATGGAACCAAAAAAAATTAATAATAAATGATTTACAATAATAATATATAGATGGCTTTGTTAGCAGCAGCGTCGCTTGTTTCTTAAACCCCCTGCCAATTACCTACCTACTACCCTATTACATAACTCTTTTTTATTTGTTGTTTATAAACAATTTAACATAGATGTCAGTGTTGTTCGTGCGTTGTTCATACGCAAAACTTGTTATACGTTTACTAATTTCAAATAATTATCTCCTTGTTTTATTTTCTTGTTTGTGATTATTATGTTTTTCCTATTATTAATACACTCACACACACACACACTCATATAATATACAATATTGTTAATTAATGCACAGCTAGTTATTAAATATTAAACTCAATAAAATAAATAGTAAAAAAAAACACAAAAAAATGATAATAAATAATTGAAAAAAATCCATTGGTGAGCGAATTATGTAATAAAATGTAATGTTTTTAATATTATTGTAAAACGACGGTGCGCGTTTATTAGACGACACAAATTAACTATTTTTGTTTTAAACAAATGAAAGCAAAATGTTTCAATGTTTCAGTTGTTTCTATTTAGTTAAAACTGCAATAGCCTAAACGCATAGATCGCGCCCGCATCTATGCTATACAACACGTTCAGATGATTACCATACTTTAGTTACAACAATTATTCAATCTATATATAAATCTAAATCAACAAAAAAGAAAAAAACAAATTAATCAATCGTAATAAATATAATAAATAATAACAAAATATCCAAAAAATAAATAAATGAAGCGCGGGTGGCGATTCAAATGAGACTGCGTACTTGCCATCATGTTAATTAATAATAATCATGGCAATTTCGTTGTTTTATTAAATACGCCACCACAAAAAAGTATTTTTGTTCTTTTTACAATAAATTGCTACAAAAAAATAAAATACAACACACTCTATACACCCACACGTACACACACAAACACACACATTGCTACACAATTCTCTATATATATATACACGAAACACACAACATATTTTCGGCGACAATTTTCAATAATATCAAACACACCAACACGAACGACACACACACACAACATTCGAAAAAAAAAATCTAAAATCAATTTTGTAACGTTTTAAAATCAAAATGAAGGCATGCGATAAATTTGGTGTACAATCAATATTACATGAATTTTATCGCACGCGTTCGGACAGATCAACACGTACATTAAACCTTAAAAAAGCGATTTGTATATTAAATAAATAATAAGCAAAAAAAATCTTAAACAAAAAGTCACTTTTGGGAAAAAAATAAATAAAACAAATGTATATGCAAAACTCTACTATATATACTAAAAAGTCGATACATACAAAAATTTTTGGCCGCGCAATTGAAAAATACAAAATACTACATTAAATAAAAAATACAATACAATTTATTTATGTATATATTAAAAAAAGAAACCTAAAACAAAATAATTAATTAAAATGCAGTTGCAGTGATTTTTAAAACGATGTAATTTATTTAAATGTTATATAAAAAAACAAACAAAAAAAAAACTAAAAACAAACAACCAGATTGCAGTTTTTTGTTTTTCATTTAATCTCGATGATTTTCAACAATCTTTTTAGTTATTTCTTTAAAAAGCAAACAATTTAACAAAACAAAAAAAAAGCAAAATGCAAATTATAACCCACATATAAAACAAAACAATAGCAATCCGTATTTAATTAAACACACAAGCATGTATTAATTATAAAATAGCAAAAATCCAAAAAAATTAATCATAATAATATTAATAATAATTATTAATCTTTAAATAATAGTTTAAATGTTAGTTGTGTTACAGATGAACTAAACAAACAAAATAAGAAAACAAATGAAAATACACACACACACACACATGCGCAGTTTCGCAATCAATCAATCAATTAATAATTTTTTGCTAAATAATCGGAGATCAGCACGTTATTTGTCTTCCAAATTGAAGCGTGTTGATTTGAATTTTATTTATTATTAACTATAAACAAAAAAATGAAGATGAGAATATAAATATTTATATAATATATAATAATTAATTCATCTTGCCGCAGCGCCATCTCTGTTGTTTTTTACTATGTTACACGCATATTACACACATTGCAACAAACAAACAAACAAACAAACAAACAACATTGTTTTATTTTTTACTTAATACTTAATAATTTATTTAGAAATCAATCAATATTGTATACGTTTTTTTATCACATTGTAAGTAATAAGTTTTTTTTATTAATTTTTTTGTATTTGTAAGCGCTAATTTTGTCTCTTTTTTATTATTATATTGGGAATAATAATTGATTTCAGCTAAAACAAGAAAAAAAGTGCAAAATTAGTGTTATGTACTAATTTTTTTTTATAAATATATATATTATAAATATTTTTTATATATTATACATATATTTATATATATAGTTAATTAATTAATTAATTATTATAGATAAAGTTAAAAAGAAAGCCATTTTTTATGTTTTAAATGTTTTTATTATTATTATTATTATTATTATTATTATTATTATTAATGTTTACTTTGACTGCCATTTTAAGCTAAAAGAAAACAAATGCAATACGCAATGATGTGCTTCGTTTTTATTATTATTATTATTATTATTATTATTTTATTTTGTATATCTTAAAAAAGAAGAATAGCTAAATAAGAATTTTATTATTTTTTTATTATTATTTTATTTTTAGTTCCTAAAAAAGAAAAACAAACAAAAAATTTTGCTAAATATGAGAGAATAACACGAAGGAAAAAAAACTATGCAGATGTGTTGTAAGCAAGCCAAGCCAAGCGCAAAACTCTGTGTTTATTGCAATTGTTGTTTTTGTTTTTATTATTATTAATATTATATTAATTAATTAATTATTAAGGAATTATCAATTGATTGTAATAAACGCAAAAAATGCAGATCCAAGTTTTTGTATGCATGCTGGGAATGAATGATGTACAAATTTTTATTGTCAATTTGGTTTTTTTAATTAAGACTAACAACTCTCGGCTCATTTCGGAAAAATCGTTGAATTTTACGTAAATGAAAAATCAATCAATCAATCAAAAAGGGAAAAAACCAAGTTAATAACGCACACCAATTAAATCGTCGCGCGTCTATTTTATTTCGAAATCACTACCACCACTAATAATTCTGTGTTGGTGTGCGTTGTTGAAAATATGAAAATTTCTATTTCAATTTTTATATTTTAATTTATTATATAAAATTAGGTATTTTTAGGAAAATTATCTGTGAATTTTCGAGGCATTAATGCCAATTTATGGGAGAATTGATAATTTAATCAAATCAATTATTATTAATTCTCTCATTTTGGCGTGTATAAATTAAACTATATTTCAAAAATGAAGAAAAAAAATGAAAAAAATTATATATATTTGTATATATTAATTAGTTTCGAGGATGATAAATGATAAATAAGATAAAAAGAAAACAAAAATGATTTTACATTTTTGTTTCGTTTTGTGTTGAAATGATTTTTCATTTTTTTTTTAATTGATTAAAATTGTATAAAAGAATTATGCAAAAACAAAACACCTTGTATGAAATGATGATGATGATGATGATGAATTTTACAAAAAATTTAAATTGCAAAGCGAAAAAAATACAAAAAAACATTTGATGTATGAAACAAACTGTATGTGTGGTTATGTAATCTATTTACTGGAATAGCAAAATATTCAAAAATTAACTTACGTTGTTTTAATTAGATTATTTCTTTTCAGTTTAAATTTGAATAAGTTCTTTAGGTTGTGTGGTGTTTGCCCTATCGGCTATTAGATGGTGCAACGACTGCGAAGTAAAGTTGATCAATAATTGGTATAGGCAACCAATATAGCGTTGAATACTTTCAGATCAATTTTTCAAAATATTTCTTGTATTTATTTCGTTCATCTAATGTTATCCTGATACAAAATTCTCTTCTTTCTACGCTCAGATATTCTTCTAATTCATCCCCCAAACATTTTCTTCTGCAAGCTTCACTGGTGCTGCTGCTAAGATAACTGTAAGAGAAAATTTCCTGAAATTTCCTACCTTTTACGCTCAGATATTCTCCTAATACATTTCTCGAAAAGAGTTTCATAAAAATTGAAAATTTTCAGACTGATTTTGTGACAAACAATTTTTTTTTCTTTCCTTACCCTCTTCGCTCAGATATTCGCCTAATACTTTTCATAAATTTCAAATCAAACTTCGTCAAGTCTCGCTCTTTTCTAGCAACGATTTAGACGATGGTTGTGCCATCACATAGGGTATGCGGAAATTCACTGAACTTAAATTCCCTACCCTCTACGCTCCGATATTTGCCTAATACTTTTCACAAATTTCCAATTAAAATGAGTAAAATTTTTAGGCGATGGTGCTGCCATCAAATGCGGTATGCGGAATTTTGATGAACTAAAATTCCATTTTTAGGCGATGGTGCTGCCATCAAATGCGGTATGCGGGATTTTGCTGAACTAAAATTCCATTTTTAGGCGATGGTGCTGCCATCAAATGCGGTATGCGGAANCTTGCAAAAGTTGGCTATGCTAAGATATAATTTTTACGCGATGGTGATGCTCTCAAATGCAGTATGCAGCCCTTTGCAGAACTAAAATGCAATTTTTACGCGATGGTGCTGCCATCAAATGCGGTATGCGGAATTTTGCTGAACTAAAATTCCATTTTTAGGCGATGGTGCTGCCATCAAATGCGTTATGCGGAATGTTGCTGAACTAAAATTCCATTTTTAGGCGATGGTGCTGCCATCAAATTCGTTATGCGGAATTTTGCTGAAGTAAAATTGATAGGGGGTATCTTTGCGATTGGAGTTGGAAAGTATCAATCTATGGTGATAAGGTCGAATGCTGTGTGGGGAAGGTTGCTGGG
>JARJDW010003935.1:0-10052 GCA_030264715.1 Adinopsis sp. GC000173
TAGTGCTATTTTACAGTTGCCTCGTATATACAGGCCTCGGCTATCGCCTCGGCCTGCACACCTACTCGGCAACTGTAAAACCGCCCTAACCTGCCTTATAACGTAAATAACTATTACAAGCAACGAATATCATTTTCTGACATTAGAAGCACTAGTGAAAGAATCATATGTTTTGGTGCATGGAAAGAGTTTAACAGAAATCGATGTCGTAAGCATAAACACGAGTGGTGCCAGTTTTACACAAACTGCAAGTCGATATAAAGTAAAACAATAGATGCAATATGCAATATTCAGTATTTTATTCTTAAAAATTGGCTGCCACGTGACTATTGGTTTCAATTACATTTTAAATATAATATATATATACTTATTTGTGTTATACAATACATAATAAACAACTATTAAATAACAAAATATATAATTTGTGTAATGTTAAACCATTCTAACGCCTTTTACATGTTTTCATGCTATTTATTACTTCTAATAGTTAAAAAAAGTATTATGATACGAATATTATTTATGTAAAAAATATTCTAATTAACTAGATATAATAAAATAATTAAATTAAATATGGAAATATATATAGATATGACAAAAAATAAGATCTTTATATAACAATGTGGTAATGATAAAAAAAAGGCGGTTAATTGTATTATCCAATATAAAATTTGTGGCGGTTTAAAGTAAAATTATAATGATTCTAGGGGATTGTAGGAGGAATTTAATCATAGTGCAAATACGGTGTTTGTTTGTTGAATAAATGCGCGCAAGCTCTATAATATTAAACTCTGAATGGTGTCCAATGTTTGCCTTTAACTTTGCTTTAACTCCGCACGCCGTTCGTTCGTTCGTTCGTTCGTTCTCTGTCCCTCATCTGAGACCAATCAGTCTATACAGCATTATAAAGGATCAAAAACCCTTTCATTCCCTTAAGGGAATCACGCGCTTTTTGATCAAATAATCCGCACAAACGTGAGTCAATACGCTGTAAGAGATTCTATATAGAAAATTCAATATATATAGATATAGTACAAGAAAAAAATACAAAGCGAAAAACAGGCATCGGTCTTATTTTTGCACGCCCTTTTGTTTCTACTCTATTCTATTCAGAATAAAAAAAATGAATTTCAATTAAGCTAACATAATGAGAATTTATTTAATAAATGTATCTATTATACGTTTCCATCTCGCTCCCTTTTTTTTCATCTCATTTATCGACGGCGAAAAGATAAATGTGGGAATTTTATGATGAGTTAAAGATTTCGCCGTTCTCTTCTTTTTTTTCGGTGAATGCTGGTTGTTTATGTATAGATTAAGGGTTTTCTCCTTCGAAGCCTCGCGAGAAATCAAAACAAATGAATGTTATTTTTTTATGCGATGTGGGGTGGAATTTCGCGCAGCAAAAACAAAACAAGCACGTTGTGTGTTGATTTTTCATCGGTTCGATGGCTTTGTACGAATAAATCATCTAACCTTTCCTCGCAGTAATGATAAAAATTCGAAAGCGTTTAAAGAAACTCCACATCAAACAATATTCTCAAAAGATTTCTTACAAAAAAAGTGAAACATTACAGAAATAATTAATAACGATCGTGCTGGAATTAAGAAGTTTGATGGAATTTCATCAATTTCAATATAAAATTTCCTCAATTCTTACAGAAAGAAAGCAATAAAAGTTGCTTAATTGTAAAGTAAAGTTAATACATTCATGGTAGAAAGCTTTATACGAGGGCAATCCCAAAAACAGGGATTGAATGAGTTATGTAACTAAAATTCTGGATCAAAATACAATAATTCTTGTTGTTTAAAAGACTATAAATAAACGGTTATAATTGTTATTTGATTTAATATCTATTCCTTGATGTTGATACTTATTACTGCCATTTCCTTCAGTGGGTTTTGAATCAATTAATCTCAGGCTAAAAAATGGGAACAAGTGCAAAAATTGACCAAATATTGATATATTTTACTAGCATTAAACGTTTTGGCATCATGAATTTTACCTCTTCCCAAATTTTCAATATCATTTGATGAATTGCTGCCTATAACATAATGAGGCAAATTCTCGATTTTAGGTTTTTGGGAGTTACTTTGCTAATTATTTCACTTATTTTATATCATTTCTGCATTGAGATATCGTCAAGTACAATAGTACTCGTTATTACTAAGTCAAACTAATACCCAATTACATACAAAAATCAAGTACCTGAGACAAAATAAAAATTATGTATATCAACACAAAATAGATGTTTTTGTATCCCAGAATAGTGACATAGCAGCAAATCATACTTTATGAATTGCCCTCGTTATTGTAAAAAATAGTAAATTCTTAAGTTATTAATTATTCTATAATATTGAAATATTAAGTTTGTAGTACAATAGAATTAAAAACTTTGTTGCTTATCTAATAAAATTGCTTAACTTTTATGCAAAGATTAAGAATTAATGATGCAAAATGCGTACTTAATAAAAATAAATAATAAATAAATTTAAATAATACAATAGATAATTTTAATGCATCCCTTGATGCGGTTGTTTGATTGAATCCATAGATTATGATTAACTTAATGAATTTTTAACATACAGCTAATCAAAATGGAAGAATTAGTAAAACAATCACGTCGGATAATTTATGTGGCAACAATGCGGCAATATCATTATAATCGTTGTGTTTATATGTATGCGCACGCGCCCCATTCCACTTAATTTTGCAAAATGCAAGTTAATTAAAATATCAAGTGCCCCCATGGGACGATGCGCCAAAAGAAACGCAAAAAGGCTAAAACAACAATACACGGAACGCGAAAACCACAGCGCGCGGCGCCCATTCTGATTATCTGAAAGTTTCTTTACTGCACGACGACGCTCGGCGCGTCGGGCGCAAGGCATGGAGGATGATGGTGAATGTTGCGGGCGAACACATTCAATTTTTGCTGCCGTGTAATTTTTTATTTTTCAGTTATACTGCTTAAAAGTTCATTTTTACCGCGGCTAATGACTTAGAAGGAGATTACGCCGCGCGATTATTTATAATAAAAAATCCCAACGACCACTTTTTCGCTCTAATTTTTATTAATTGTTAATTTTTCGCATTTTATGGTGCGATATAATCACAACATTGCTTTAATTAAACAACATTTTTTACAACATAAAATTTATGCCTTATTGCTAGATATTTTGTGGTGATTAATTTTCATCTATGCAATTAATTTAATTAAATGCAATTTCATAAAAAATAATAAAATTGATTCTATTAGTAGGTATATTGAGCTTGAACGCAAATAATATTTGTTTAATATTGCTGCTTTTGTAAATAGATGGAATTAAAAACAATTTTGAATAATAAACAACAGTGTTTTTAATTGGATTTTATTAAAAATGGTAAAAACTCGTGCAGATAAACAAAAACGTATTATTTTTAACAATGACAACTATGTATACCTACATGGTGTTTGGATCACGGGTATATATCTGAAAAGCATTTATATTTTAGGTTATCGATTCCCAACCGGTGGCACACAAAACAAAATGAACAATGTCGGAAACAATAATACATATTCAGCTGTATCGCATATAATATTAAAATTGTATGATTCCTATGTAGTTAGTGTAAGTTAATTTCTTCACTGTTGCATTCCTTAGTTATTTTATTTCTGTCTATTTGTTGCAGAGTAAAAAGTTGTATTTAAATATTCGGCAGTGTTAAATCCAACAAAAAAATAGTCATTGCGTCCATTGCGTTTAAGTTAATCGATTGTAAATAGAATTTAAATTAAAGAAACTTATTAAAGTTTTAACGGATATAAGAAAGAAATATGAGCACTCTTTTATTAATATGTATTTATCTCTCGAAATATCAAAAAATTAGAGGTACACTTTAAATCAATGGTTTAATTAAGGGTACGCAAGTTTGTAAAGGTTGAGAACCGCTAGTTTAGATGATGTATCTATCTATATTTACTATTATCCAAAGTCTTTGAAATATCGTCTTTTTTCGATTTCTAGTGAAGATGTTGATTAGGCCTTTTTATAATAAGTTGTATTACAAATTTTGTTAAATATTTCATCCCACTCGATCTATACCTTCTGGATATAAAATACCTTTATGACATTTTTTTTGAAAGGTATTATATGCAACCGCAATTCTGAGAATTTTAGAATGCTATGCGGAAATGTAATCAGTAATGAAGTTTTTATTGACATGTGAACGGATATTTTATATATGTGTACATCCCAATTTATTCTCTTGCATAGTTGAAAGGGGTTTTTACAATGACTAATTTTGCAAATTCTAATGATTTTGGACATTTTTCTAAGGTCTGTACATTCCGTTGAGTAATTTACATCAATTAAACACTGATTCAAAATTAAACAAAAAATATATATAAATGAACAAAATATTTGGAAAAAATTATATTATAAACTATGAAACAGTTTTTTTTACCAACTTATTATGTAAGTAATTTAACTTATTTTTTTTTTGATAAAGTTGATATATTACATAATGCAGGTTTAATTCGTAAATGACATTTTTTGCTATAAGCTTAATAGTTCGATAGCCCTTAGATCAGTGTTTCTCAACTTTTTTTATTCTTAGTTTTAATTTGTACCTTAAAATATATAATATGCAATAAAATAAAGTAAATATGCGTAAAAAACTATAAAAACCCACTTCATCTGTAATTTCTGGGGGCAGGCATAATTTTCTTACGGACCGACGGTTAAGAAACATTCCCCTAGATTACTATCCATTTTGATTCGACAAGCACTGTCACTCTCTTGGAATATTTTAAGAAGAGGCGTCAAAGTTATGAAATTAAATACTGAAAAGTAAAACTCAACAAAGACAGCAAAGAAATCGAAACACATTAAATGAACACTTGTATAAACAGCCAACGGAAATTTATTTTATCTAAAAATATTTATAAATAATTATCAGTTGAAAATGTTTGATTCATATTTCTTGGAAAAACTTTATGTAATCAATTCTAAAACACAATTTAATGTTAATTTTATTTTCAGAGTAAACATAATAAAATTGATTTGTGTAATAAAATATAAAAATAATAGTTTTGAATAGTAATACGTTTATGTTTTAAATTTGATTAAATTAATAATAGGTTGGTGGAAATTCGTGTGGTTTCTGAAACGTTCTAGAACATAAATTTGTGTTAAATTTTGCTTGCAAATAAGAGTTTGTTATTATATCTGTCAGTAATTCAGCAGAACGTTTTGTGTGTAATTAATTATGCTAGCATAAAGTAAATGTTGCCGTTTCGCAATAATAATAGATAAAATATGGCGTTCTAAATATGAAAATTGCGCCTCTATATATTCTTTCACATACACACACGTACGCCAAACGCGCGCGCGCGCACATATACAAGAAAAAAGTATTTTTCTTTATTTTACGACCATCTTTTTGCTTATTTATGATGGCGCTCATTCCTTATCAGATTTTTTACTTAAAAACTCGCGCGCGCTGGCAAATATTTTATATACTAGCACAAATTGCGCGCCTTACGAGCCCACAAAACGCCATCTATATAATTTCTCAAGCCACATAAAAATCGCTCCTTGGAATATATTTTTATAACACACTTAAATAACCTAATACACTTTTTCGCTTAGCTCTCTCCTCCCACAAGTCCTCATCCTACTCATCCTCTTTCCATCCTCGCCAACCGCGCTCCAACGCTGCCACATTTTTACAGTTTCAATTAATAGTGCTGAATTATTAAGCAGCTAATTTTAGCATACGTTTAATAAATGTCTGCAATTTAAAAAATCGCAATATAAATATTTATAGCATCGTAATATTACATGTTTGAATGTTATTAAATTCAATTCTTCGGATTGTATATATGTATATATAAATCAAAATTGTATATATAATAAAGAAAGTTTCATTTCTAGTTTTGAATACGAAATTATTCAACATTTTCCGCTCGCTTGTGGTCCGGAAAACGATTATACTCTTCAATGAATATGTATCTAGCTTCATTTCGGATATCTATAGACAAGCACTTAATAAAATTTAAATTTCCTTGCGCGATGTTATTGTAATTGATATACCGTCGTCGATAAGCGTAGATACAACAACATGCGTTCGCCGCCACATACACATAAACACACACAAAAAAATTATAAAAACGAATCAATCATGACAACACGACAAAAATGTCTTTTTGCCAGATTTCCCACGTGACATTACTAATACATTCAATCACATTGGAAAAAAGCGCCGTTGCTTTTTTGCTACTCTGTCTGCTAGTTTTGTATATTTGTGTGATGGATTGATAAATATACAACGATAACTTTTCATGTTGATTTCTCGTCGAAGAGAAAACATAAAACGCTCACTTTCTTCTGCTGTTTTGAGGATAACAAAACCGGGAAATCTAATAATAGCAACATTTTATTGAGAAAGGAATATCTGCGCTTGCAATTTAACACAATTTCATGAAACAATACTTGTAGAAGAATTATTATTAAAAAAATTTTTGGCTTTTATTGGCAGAAAATAATATTTATCGAGTCTACAATTATGAAATGACTGCAATTTGAAGATAATTTTCAATATACCAATAATTTATTATTTACTTAAATCGAGAAAACAAAATGTTTGCTTTCCTGCATTACTTTTTGAGAAACAAAACCGGGAAATGTAATAATAACAACATTTTATTGAGAAATGAATGTCTGCGCTTGCAATATAACATAAATTCATAAAACAATACTTGTAGTAGAATTATTAAAAATGTTGTTGGCTTTTATTGGCAGAAAATTCAAGTTTGTAGGAAAAATTTGCAACAAGTCTAAAAATATGAAATGACTGCAATTGGAAGATAATTTTCAATATACTTATACTTTAATATTTATTTAAATCAAGAAACCATGAAATGCTTGCTGTCCTGCATTAGTTTAAGGCAAAGAAAACAGGGAAATTTCTGACAACAAGATTTTAATGGAGAAATGAATATCTGCACTTGCAATATATCACAAATTCATAAAACAATACTTGTAGCAGAATTATTAAAAATATTTTTGGCTTTTATTGACAGAGAATAACCTTCGTTTTACTTACACATAAGATTTTACTTGAGAAAATTACAACGAGTGTCATTGTAACAAATTAAATAAGGGTAAGTATTCAATAATTTTCATGTAATAGTCAATTGGTCTAAAGCATATTGTCCGCATGTCAATAGAAAGGATACACATTTTTATTACTAAATTAGTAAAAAAGAGAAGTGTAATTGCAGGAATATGTACAAACGGAATAAATTCTGTATAATTATGCATCAAGCTAATATTTGAAACGGAATTATTGACTTTTAGATTTGCAAACAACTTGCAAAGAGTTAACATACATATGTATTTTAAAAATTCCAAATTTGCAACTTGTTGACGAACTTATTAATTAGTAGCAGAGCATAATATAAATATGTTGATCGCCGAGATCATTATCGACTAATAGGTAGAAATTGATTGAAATTTCCTACAGGAAATTAAACAAACGGATTAAATTGTGAATAATTATGCAATAAGCTAATATTTGAAGTACAATAGAATTATTAACATTTAGATATGTTAATAATTTGCTATTTATTTGTAATGCTGATTAAAAGTGTTTTAAAATTAAGGTGATTCTATCCGAATTTGACTGCTTTCGTACTTACCATAGAGCTCGTACTTTTAATTTTGACGCTTCATAGAATTTTATGGTTGGTGGGGTTGGTGATACTGATCATACTGATCATGATACAAAGTTTTAAATAATAAAGTTACTTATCAATAATATTTGCTTGTTATTTGCGCCATTATGTATAAAACGGGTGGTTTTTCAAAAATAACTCGTCGGAATGTGCTATTTTGTTGCCTCAAATATAGCTAATACCTTTGTAAGACTATTTTAAATATTATATATTTCGATGGTAAGCATAACTTTATTTGATTTTTTTTAATGAACATATGGAATGAACAGCAAACACCTACTTATGCATAAAAAGAATATTTAAAATGGAATTATTAAACATTAGATTTGTTAACATATTCTAATTTCTATGTAACACCAATTAAAAATGTTAAAGAGTTAACATACGCTTTTTAAAGCACAAAGTTTGCAATACTTTTGTGAAATAATTAGTTGGTGGCAAATAAAATAGGGCCCGAAACACGTTATCGATGTGCTTTATCTCCCCAAACGCACATCTTTTTCAATAAGTACTTACTTTTGCGCGTAAAAAAGGGCTCAAGTGGATTGCACACACATACGAGAAGATGAAGATGAAGTTTTTAAGAAGTGTGTGTATGTGTGTGAATGTGTGTAAACTTCGGCGTGACGTGCGAACAATCTGGGGATGATTTACTATGAAAAGTTTTTTTTGCTTCTGCTGCCTCCATCGTCGTCGCCGTCGTCTCGCTCTCCACGCTATGCACTTTAAGGGGGACGACGGTAGACGGTTGTTGCAACAACGCGCGCGTTAAAAGAAAGATTATCCAGTATCGGTATTCTTTAACATGCTCTCGTAACTAACAATAGCCTTTCATTCAGAACGAGCAGGAAGAGAAAAAATGTTTGTATATATATGAACAGCTTAACACCCTGACGTAATGGATTTTGATTTACTTTTAGGGATACGGCACAATGCAAGGAAATATATATGCGTGGATCAAGCAAAATTGCATGAAATGCGATTTCGGTTGCAAAATGAAGGTGGAATGATAAGGTAAACGTTAGATATTAAAAACGAAAACTTTGACATGCGATTAATTAAATGTTTTATAGCGCTTTTTATGCACTCAATCAGTAGTAGCAAGAAAGACAATTCGGTTTGTGTGTCCCCTAAAAATTCAATTCGCTATATAAGGTACGGCCGCATTGGTTTTGTTTATTATCAATAAAATCGCCATTAAATCGTCTGATCGATGGGACAATTTGCTAGTTTTTTTTCTCGGGCCGATTTTTTCTGAATTTTTAATGCAATCTTTAAAATATTGATGCACACACGAGTAATTTATAAAGCAGATGGCGCAATAATACAATTTACAAGGCTCGATGCACTCTAATTCCAAAGGCAAGATCATAAATTACGCGTGAAGCCACCCTCTTCATCCCTCGATCTGGAAATATCCAGCGTTGGCGCCCCCTACCGAAACATCTTCATTCATATGCCTGTTTACTGTGTGTGTGGGTGGGTGTGTGTTTTTCAGTTCCATTTGCTATAAATTCTAATAAAACGTATTTGGCTGCCTGTCAGCGAAAGCCTTACCAAAAAGCAACGCTGGTAATACCTGCATAATAATGATTTCCGTAACGCAAAATTAGTTTTTTTTCCAGCCTTCCAGTATAGCTTCTTATTGTGCGACTTGTTTGTGTCTCTCCATATACATATATAAAAAAAGTTTTACTATATAAGCTACGATGCAGCAACTCTCAGGAGTGTGTTTTGTTTTCGAAACGTGATGGTACACATGTGTGCATAGCAACGGTTTGTTTCTTTACTTAGATCATTACCAACATAATAGAAACTAAACTTTAGCAATTTTAGTTTGAGAAGTTTTCGTTGCATCATTGCATAACTAAAAATACAATTTTCTAACACATTCTCAGCCACACCAACAATTAGATACTAATTTCTATCCTCTGTTACAAACATTTTTGTCCAAAGTTAAATACTACCTACCAAAATTTCTGATTAAGTTATCAATAGTTAATAAAATCGCCTACAGCGTTTATAAAAGGAAGGCCTAATATCTGAACCGTTTCACATTGAAAAAAAACTTAAAAATTAGTTATAATTCGATTTGCATTACCTATTATCGCAAACTGATTACTAAATCATTATTGTTTGTTGGATAAAACAGCAATTTTTTAATAAATAAGTTAAATAGCACCCAAATTTCAGATTAAGTTGTCAATAATTAATAAAGTTTCTTCGAAGCGTTTACACGAGGGGAGGTTAAGGGATAAGTTATACCCTTGCAGGCTTAACCATAAAATTTTCTAAGACTTAACAGGGTTCATGGCACGCTTCGCTAAAAAAATA
>JARJDW010003942.1:0-11205 GCA_030264715.1 Adinopsis sp. GC000173
AATTAAAAAATATTCTGCAACTTTTTATAAAATAAATAAAAATAAACATTAAAATGCATGATACACAAATGATAAAAAGCAAATGCTGACAATAATGTTTATAAAAACAGAAATAAAAAAAAGAAAATGCAACTTTTGCATAAACAACAAAAACAAATATTATAGGAAATGTTACCAAAATTGTGAGCAGTCAAACATATTCGTATAGCTCTAGACTCCGTAGTGCTAACGTGCGGTAAAGAATAAATTGTTTAATCAAGTATAATTGTCGATGTAGTTTAAGTGTTCACAATATTTTCTGCGGTAACATCGAGGAATTCTCTTCTATTCGTTATTATTTTTGTTATACTCATTATTATTATAATTATTATTATTATTATTTACCTATATTTACAAAATTTGGAAAGGGGACCGTAAATACAATTCTGCCTTGGCCCGCGAAGGTCTAAATTAGGCCTGACTGTTATAATCGACCAAGTTATAAATACAGCACAATCTATCAAATTTGTTTCTTGGAAGTTACTCCCAACGTTTCCAGTGAGTATTTTTGTAAGAGAAATTTAATATCAAGGAAACAGCTTATATGATAAAGAAGGAAATAAAAGTACAGCTATTATATAAAAAACTGTTACAACCGCATTAAGAATTAATTATGGCGTATATGGAATTGTAAACGAAAAAAACAAACAAATAACATGGTATTAGATTGTTGAATGGATAGAACGCCTATGTCCCTTCAAAACATTATTAATTCCAAAAGGAGTATTTAGTATAAGAAACTGATGCTTTAAAAACAGCAATTCGTAAATTTAAGAAAAATGGTCGTGTAAAAGCACAAGCATAATTGAAAAAAAAACTACCCTGTGAATCGGGGGTTAAGTAAATTCTTAAGCAGCAAATCAATTGTTAAACATAACCCGGACAATTAATAGTGCCGATAAAATATCTCGCAACAACAGGACAACAAAATAAAAACCGGGATACCCTACATTACCTATTTCTTAGTGGTTAAACATAAATCATTGCTTAAGAAATTGATGGTTGCATCTGTAAAATTTGATAAGCATTACTTTTCCATATTATCGCCAAACAATTCTTCCCCGTCTTCTTCGACCTCCTCCATTCGATCGACCTGCGAATCATCTCCTAAAATATCAGCTTCATCATCGAACGGCTCGAAATCTTGTACAGGAGAAGTCATAGCTGAGCGAGCCGTCTCCGCCGGAGATGGTTCCGGAGTGTTTCTATTATCACGCTTCATACAACCAAATAGAATTAGCCTAACAAATCAATTAATTTGCATAATACTTACTCGCCGCGGCATTGTTACTACACAAACTAACTAAAAGACAGAGCGAACGTAACGGTTTGTTTATGGCGATTTTGGCGCGAACTGCCCGCCAGAACTAACCTCAAACCTTACCTCGCGTTGTTACCAACTTTATCTTCAAGCGCAAACTTCACGATTGTATTTACCTCTGTGGTGCTTAATGTGCCGAAGACGCCGAAGATAATGGAAATACAACCAGAGCACAAGATAAAGGCATGTAAGAACTATTTAAANATCTTCAAGCGCAAACTTCACGATTGTATTTACCTCTGTGGTGCTTAATGTGCCGAAGACGCCGAAGATAATGGAAATACAACCAGAGCACAAGATAAAGGCATGTAAGAACTATTTAAAAACACTTACCGGTGCTATCAACGATAAACATCGCGTCCTGGCATGGTTTCAAGTAAGTTCAAATACGCTTTTCCACTGTTTTCAATTCTAACAGGCTTGAATCAACAGGTGTTTTGTCAGAAGTTAAGCGAGTTGCTTTTGGCAATCGCCGATCGGATTAAAAAGCAAGAACAGCCACTCAGTCAAGATGTGAGGGAAACGATGCTGCTGTATCTGCTACAATTAAATACTGCCTTATCCGTCCTTATCAACATTTTTATGACTGAATCTGAGTCGCTAGTCACAATTACGGTAAATTAAATTAATTTAACCTTAGCATAATAGTTATCTATTAATTAGTTGGCGAATACTATAATCAGATATTATTTTACCATTGTGAACTGGTCAGTTAACCTTTATTATTTTAAATATTATTATGATAAATATACATTATAGTGATGTTAATTGAGAGAACAAAATATAACTAATATTCTCTCAGGCTGTGTTCACTCTATTTTTATGGATACGGACAAAAGGCTTAGTCTCTCATAGAGCATATCATCGTTAATAAGAATGCATCTCTTATGACATTTATTTGTAATGTTTAACACTGCAATTTTTATTCGTATTTTTGTCCGTATCCATAAAAATACAGATATTCTGAAAAGAACACCAGTCTTAAAATTAGTCTTCCATTTTAATTTAGTAGCGCTGTTGGAGATTAGCATAAATGTTGGGAAAAAAGGTACATTAAAAATATACAAAACACAAAATACATAATCTGCAAAAAAAGGAGTTTCAAACTACTTATATGTTTTCATTACTTTCAAATAGCATTTCAAAATATCGGTAATTTTTATACTCTTTGTAGCTTTTCTTTATTCGTTATTGAGGTCTTTTATACTTATTTGTCCTATTTACATAAATGAATAGAAAAGAACTCGGATTTATATTCAGGCAAACAGAAAATAATATCTGGATACCGATTAATGTTTTAGGAGGCGAGAAACTGCATTACTCGGCAAATTACTTTGTGCTTGGATGGTTTGGAGGGTATATTGCATAATCAAGCTGCCGTTTTGCACTGTGGTGATGGTTTCGTAAAGCATATGGATGCGGCGCTGGATAAATTAGCTGCAGTTGATATCGAGGACGGTCCTCAAAGCGCGCTTAACGAGTACGGAGCAGCTAGGAAGGTTGTGGAGGAAGTGCTTTGCTATGCGATGTCCATCGCGCAAGTCGCACTCAATGAAGATAGCTGCAGCATTAAAGGCAGCAGTAGAGAGGTAATATTAATATAAAAAATGTATTCTATGATCAGATAATTTAGACTAAAATTTGGAAATGTTCCTGCATTGTTTAAACGAGGTTTCGCGACATTTTAATTCTATATGCATAGTATATATAGGAAAGTTTTAGATGTAAGATAAGCTAATAAAATGTGGGACTGACACACTGTCTGATTAGCTTTCGAATATAAGGGAAATTAGCGATTAATAGAGCACGCCAAATATTGTGCGACCAGCAAAGTTGTCGTGTGAGTCACAATGCTTTTCTTTTTATAGCAAATCTATTTTTTCGAATACTAGATACTATAGTTGGTAGTCAAAGTATAATAATCCAATGCCGAATTGTAAATTGCCGACTTTATGATTAATAAGTTGGGCAAATGAGCACAAAAGGTCACTCTTCCAATTCTACATTGTTAACGATTCGATCATCTTCAGAACAAAATCTAAAATATATAATAGTAATATAGTATTACTTTCTTAATCGAGTTTGAAACAACATATACGAGGGTAAGTCATATATTATCCGCAATGTAGTTATTTTCTTCGTTATGATGGGAATACGGTCTTGAAAAGTACAGAACACATGTATGGTTTCATTATTGTTAGGTTTTTAAATATTTAAGCCAGCTTGATTGTTCCCATTATCGATGTTTTGCCCTTAAACGTGACCAAGAAAGAACAACGTTCAGTGATTCCTTTTTTGTGGGTGTAAGGTGTAGCACAGGCCGAAATTTATTTTAGACACTCCGTTGAGACAACACACTATTCTCGTACTGTACCAAAGGTCTATTATGAATTTCGGCCCGTAATGCACCTTACAACAGTAAGCGGAGCAGTCATGTTTAAGGATAAAACAGGGGTAATGGAAACAACCTAACTGACTCAAATGTTTAAAAACCAACAATAATGAAACCACACCTATGTTCTGTACTTTTCTAGTGAATACTACTATTGTAATAAAAATAATTGACTTATCCTCGTATATAAAACAATTCCGTAAGAGACGACAATGTTTTCTATATCTACATTAAGAGTCAGTTGCCACAGAAACTGTTCTAATGTGAATTTATACATCTATTACTAATTAAAAGTGAAAATATTTTAAAATTAAGATATTAAAGATATTGAAAAGCAAAGCAAAGTATCACACTACTTACATTCGCCTCTATTAGAAACTTTAAATTGAAAAATTTACAGGTACTGAGTACTTTGGAATCGATTTGCAATGAGATAACATCACAACGTCCCAACACAGCCATGTGCAATCTATTCATCGATTCATCTTGTGATAAACTTTGTGCCTTGGAGCGTAAAGTAAACACGGCTGTGCTTAAACTCAGCTTGAAAGTATTCTCAGAATGCACGAAGCCGTTAGAAGATTTGCATCAATACTGCTTAAAGCCCGGCAAGAAAAATGAAGAAACGCTCGACGAATTGATCGCGGAGTTTGACATGCATGTGGATCGCATGATTCAAGTTGGATTATTTGCGGTGAGCTGCTCGACGGATCGTACATGCACGCTTAAGCTGCGAAATTGCCTTGCGAGCTTGGAAGTGCTCGAAGGCGAACTGGTTCCAGCGTTAAGTGCAATGCACATCGATCCCTCGCCGCACAATCTGTATTTGGCCAGTGTATTGAAGCACTATTGGATTAAACAAGCGCTCACGCTCAAAAAACACATCTATTTGATAATCGATCCATTCGCGTTCTGTCAAGTAACATACGAAGTGATCAAAGATATAAATGAGGAGCTGGAGAATAAGTTTAAAACGATTGCGAGCGTTGATAAGAACTTGGTGAAGCCTATTACGCTACAAACAAAGATATTATATGAAATGCTCGCTGTGAGTTTAAAGGATAGTCCACCGGAAAATCAAGATGTGATCAAAAAGTATCTAAGCGATGTAATTAATGGTAAATATCCGTTTATTTTCTTGAAAATTTGTTTTTATATCAATGTAATAATTACAGTTACAATGGAGATTGATGCAGCTGCCGAACAACTTCTCAACGAAAAAGATATGTGCAAAGATAATGTGTTTCGCGTGTTCAAACGCTGCAAAATCCAGGAAAATATCCTGCGCAAATTGTTGAGTAGTTTGGGAACCGTCGCTGATAATCACAACGTCGTTGATGAATCTCAATGTAATTTATTGAATACTATTTTACATTCCATCTTATTACACTTGTTTTTTAGTAGCTGAAGTGTTATCATTGCGTGATGATTCGATACACAAGTCGAATGATGATTACATGAAGCACTTAGTCAGCCGAGGTAAGCAGCTATTGAAGGAGCGTAGCGTCCTATACAAGACGCCTATCAAACAAATGATGCATGAAGACTTCAACACGAAGAGTATGTTTGGCAGTATATAGTGGTTATCTACTATATTAATCATTAATTTATTACAGAAGTGGTGCCTTTATCACGCTTAGTGCATTTGCGGAACATGCAATTTTCACATTCTCGCATCACCAATGAAACAACATTCGATCTACAAATAACAGGTACGTATAAATTTGTGCATTGCATTTTATTGCATTAATAATGGATTTTTTGTTTTTAGATATTTTAGATAACCTAACAGCACTATCATCATCGATATCAAATAATTAATGTCTTGTGAACGTCAACTATTTATGAGAGTACTCGTTATTAAATTAGGGTTACAATGATATTAATATTGGTGCTGCACCACACAAAATATATTCTAAATATGTGTGAGTTGTATATAGGGTGTCCCAGAACGAAGGGTCAATAATCTTTGTAAGTGAAATAGATATCATTTTAAACCCGTGCAGTAATCACTAGCCCACGACATGGAAAAAGTTAAACACTCCTGTTATGAACATGTTTTTTAATATATTTTTTTTAATTTGGAAATTTAAGAAGTATGATATCTTTAAATCTGCTAGAAATTAACATATGCGTTATCAACATATTTCCTTAAAAAGTTTGGGAATATAAGCACAAGGTAAGTTTTGCTATTGTAATAATATCCACGAATCAAGCCATTTTTTGATCTCTTGATATGAGCGGAACTACTGATCAGCCAGACCATGTGCCATCGAAAGGAACATGTAGTAATCGTATGGTGCAATATCTGGTGAATATACCGGGTGGGGTAGGACTTTCCATTTGAGCCTTTCCAAGAAGTTTCAACGGGTTTGGCAACATGAGGCCGAGCGTTGTCTTGCAGTAGAATCACTTTTTCGGATCTCTGTTCAAATTGTGGCCTTTTTTCGCGTAATGCTTGGCTCAGTCGCATCAATTGCATACCGCTCCTCAGTTATAGTTTTATTCGGTTTCACAACTCATAATAAATAATACCGAATATATTTGTGAATGCACTTAAACTTGTATGTCATAATTAGAACTAAATTAGTTCTGTAAGTTGCAGGCACTAATTCTTTGTTTACATTTCATACAATTTTTTTCCCTTAATTCTTTCATATTCTATCCAGTTTCTTTCTCTGTCTCTCTTATTGGCATTTAGTTGTGGTCTTCATTCGTCCACAATTGCACTACCTTTTTTTTAATTGTTTATCATTGTTAATTATTGCAAATTGTAATATTAAGGAATAGAGGTAATAAGTTCGATTGCTGTCTTTCGTGTATTCTCCGTTTTGTCTCAATAAAATTTACGTGCTTCTTAACATTCGTATTTGGCAGGATATGTCTATTAAATTTTCACTCTGCAAGTATGTCCAAAAACCTATAACTTTCGATCGGAGGAATTAAACAATGACTAAGCTGATGTTTAGGAACATCAGCTTCCTCATCGTTTAGTTCCTCTTGTTCTAGGAGCAACCTGAGTATTTCAATTATGATAGAGGTAGGTATTTTTATCGACTGATATTACTCGTTAAATATTCTCATCTTTTCTAAAATATGAGATTAAATAAGAATACTTAATAATTGATAAAAATACCTCTAAACCGGAGTCTTCGACTTGCCAGTCTGTATTACGGCCAGAAGATTAGTTTACCTTTTTTAATTTTGGTACAAATAGTTCAAGCCTCCTGGTTCTTTTTAAATACTAAATCCACTAAACGTGTTACGAAAAAGTCTTGTGTTTATAATTCTTAATTAATATAATGCGCTCTTATCAATTCTAATATGCTGGTCTTTTTAAAAATGCGAAAATTGTATTCAATATATGACTAAAAATAAAAAAAAGATTGATAGTGGATATATTTGAAAAAAATTGACAATATTTATTTGCATTTCAAATTTTACTATGTAGGAGATTGATGTCCGCGGACGTGACTCGTTTACAAGTCGTAAAGAAGACTAAAAATATTTTACGTTTTTTATCGTTAAAACAGCTATAGAAACTTTTTGTTGTTTGCAAGTCATATATTGCATACGATTTAGTACTTTGTAACTTACCGTACTAATTTAAATGATGACTTAATAGTCCAAATACGTCAACAAATATATGCACAATAAGTCATTGAATTTATTGCTATGTGAAATTTACCTTGTGTTTAACTTTTTGAGTGAAAATAGTTGTCATGCGGAAATAAAAAAAACGTTTAGCATTTTGCTTTTAATCTTCATGTTTCTAGAATATTACCCCTACTTCTTGGGAAGCTCTGTATATGGCATTGTTTCAAATAACTGACATGTGTATGTACACTCGTTAAAACATTTATCTGTGCCACATTAAAATACCTTCTTATGGAAGATGGCTCACACAAAAGTTTCAATGAGTATACACTGGAGTCAACAAAAAAGGGGACACCAGGTATTATAGAAAACCTTTTCGGGCCCTCAATTCATGAACACACAAGTGCCAAGACGTTTTTCACCTGTTGACTCCTTTTTTGTTCAAAAGAGTGCACATACATCCATTTCAATACTTACACAATGTAAATTTATATATCGTTTTTTTTTATTTCAAACAAATATTCAAAGAATACACAATATAGATAATATCGCATATTTTAATAGTCAAGTATATAAAGCAATCTATAAGGTTAGAATGTAAATTTATTTTAAAAATGTTATTCTTTTAGTACAATTGAATAAATATACATTTAATTTCAATATTTCATAAATATTCTTTGAAATACATTACCAGAATGGGGTTAAATTTGATGTTATATATGATTTGTAGTAAAAAAATATCCCAGCCATACTAAATTATTTTTTATGGGCTGAGGCAAGTGTCGATAACCATTCTCGTAAAATTTTATATATTGAAACCAGTGGAAAGAACCGTTTTATCATAATGCGATTCAGTTCATAAAATATAATAATCTATGTGTGATAAGAGGATAGTTTTGTTACTTAATCACAGAATATATTAATTATGCTATTTGATTAGAGATGTGCATGGGATTAAATATCAATTTCCATCCCAAATCTATATTCGCATCCATTCCACCCCATAATATAAACATTACCTTTTATACCAATCCCAATAATTAGAACTTCACTTCACCCCAATACTAATTATTGGTTCCCATAAGTACATGAGACCTACTGGGATCTTAAATTTATAATAGAATACTGTCAGAATAAGGTGATTTCAGATTTAATAGCACAGATAGCATAATTTATTATAAATTCCTATTATCCCATGAGTTTCCCACATGATTGGTGTTTCCGTTCAGTATCTCTCAACTACTTTTATTTTTTTCCAACGATTACTTAGAATACTGAGTGAACTCACATCCCAGCCAAGTGGGTCCCATTGAGTCCTTCAAAATCTGTACATGCCTAACTTGAATACCAGCATCTCTACTAAACTAAATTGGATATAAAAATAAATGTTCTCAATTAAGCTTTTAACTTAACATAAAAAAATACGCCACTGATTAGATTTGTGAAAACAAGAATGAATTTGTGTATGCCAACAAAGTTGTTAGCATCGGCGAGTTACGTCATCGTATACTCGTATCAATACCATTGCAGAGAATTTGCGATAACAAGTTCCACGCTTACCAGAACACCAGATTCGTCTTGCACAACTTTGCGTTCAAATGGAAGGTCAGCATTTCGTAAGTTTTGTAAGTTTCGTTAATAAATTGTCTTTTGCTTATCTTGTTACATAATGTTTAAAGCGTTCTTATTATTCCAATTTAATAACAATTTTTTTTTTGAAGACAACGTTTATTTTGATCATTTTAGTTTGGTAGGGATGTTAGAATGTTTTTTTTTTAATACTAGAAACTTTCCTCTTTTCGCGTGTTAGTAGGTATACTTTGAAATAGATTCTATTTTATGTTGATATCTTATTATTATACCGGATCAACCGGCCAGTCCGATCGGACGAGAAATTTTTTATTAATTTTTAATTTTCCACTAAAAAATTATATTAGTTTTCCTCGAAATTTTTCTGGGCTTGAAGCTTTCGGATTTCGCAGACTAATTAAGAATTATAGTTTCATCAAAAGTGGCACAGATGACTTTTTATAAATGTTCGCATACCATAGAAAAGGTGCAATAACCCTTATCGCAAAATTATCAGAAGTAATTTACAGCCCCCAGGTAGTCAAAAAGGTTTTGATGTTTTGAGACTTTATAAAATGGTATTACTAAAACAGACTATACTAAAAATTTCTTGTCTGTTCGAAAAATCCGTGTGTATTAGACTGAGCCCATAGTGACACGTCAAGCATCGAGCAAGAAAGTTCTGTTAGATCATAGACTTATAGATGGTTATGGTAGGCTCTCTTATCGTCTAGCTAAATCTATGCGATCCCTACATTTCACCTTCACCGTGGTCTCTATCGTACTGTGCATGTTCCGTGTTCGGCATTCGCTTCGCTGAATATATGACTATTTGAATAATTAGGCAGAATAAATTTAGTTGAGATATAATTTATTAATCCCAGAAATTGTTATTAATTTATTTATTTTTTTCATTTTTAGTTGAACATATAACACAAAATATTTACAATTCTTATGATTTTATGAATATATACAAGTAAGTCTGTAACCATAGTAATCACTTTAAAATTCCGCAGTAGGGGAAATTCTGAAATACTGGCATTATGACATGCGCAATAGGCGTTTTGCCACAGCGAAAATGTTGCGACAGATATACCTTTCCTCTGCTGTTTCTTTTTAGCCCAAATACAATATAAATATTATAATATTTATTTTAAAACAATACCAATTTAATAAATATTCCTACATTATTTTATTGCGAAGCGTAGCGAAAGTCGCTGCCAATGTCCAAAGTGTGTATGTAAAGTTGTCTAAACTGTCAAAATAATTACTATTTTAGACTTTCAAATGTTACTACAAACAAATATTTATAACAGAATACCGCATATTTTATTTAAATGACAAGAATTTAAAATTTCATTACTACATTATGGTAATTGTGGTCAGTAAATGTGAATTAATGTCAACATTTATTGCAGTTGTTGTTAGTTTTTATTTCCCTTGAAGTACCGCATAATTAATTTTTATAATATTTACATGATTTGCAATATTTGCATAAAGTTAATTTAAAACTTAAGCTTCTTTGAATCATTTTTATTCGAAACGCGTTACACAATTGTGATCATTTGCAATGAATCCAGCAATTATTTTATTTTAATATTAGATTTTTATTAGTTTATCTATTTAAATAAACAAATTACAGAGATAGATTAAAAGCAACAATTATACAATAGATGTGCTAGCTAGAGAATGGTTCATTTCATGTTAAAAAAATTGACGTTCAAGGAGACCCTGCCATATATTACCTATAGCAATTGAAGCCGAGGTTTAGTCCAGCTCCATTTCGTATTATATCGTGTTTTGGTACAACCCAATTGGCAAACAAATAACATTTATGGTCTCTCTGTGTCGTCACTCCTGTAAAACATTTTATATTTAATAAGAGGGGAATTTCGGCGCGCATGCTTGATTTCGCAACTATTTTTATATGCAATTTTTGTAAAATTATTGCAGTTTATTGCAATTTGATAATATACATTTGCTAGTACGACATTCAATTTGCCCAAACATATACAGTTTAAGTTGGAAAATGCTCTTACAATGCTGAAAATCGCTGAGCGAAACCAGCACTTTATATGACGTTTTTGGATATTTTCTCAAAAACGGCTAAAGATAGAGACTTGAACTAAACGGCATTCGTTTCTTATATCTAAAATCTAGTGCAAGGCGATATTTTAAATGTTAGATTTTGGTTAATTAGTTAAATAATTAGCAATTAACATTTTTGGAAATCAGTTTTCTTACAATATCTTTTATAAGAAGACAAATTTAGTTAATATAAATATCA
>JARJDW010003944.1:0-13996 GCA_030264715.1 Adinopsis sp. GC000173
CATGTCAGTATAGAGGATAGTATTACCAATTTATCAATAAATAACATTTTGACAATATCTTAAACCGGGCCTTCTAAATGATCAATTCCCGATACTTATTTGACAGAGTGTATATCGTACATCGGATGCCTTTTGCTCGTCATCAAATTTTAATATGCAATTAATAACATCATTTTTATGTTATCACATTGGAAAATATTGTTGTAATTAAGAGAAATAAGTCAGTGAGACAACATATGTTTTAACACCCAGATGCGTGGACAAAATGCTGCAAATAATGCTGGGAAATGTATAAAATATATGTAAAACTCAATCTATGCAATTATAAAGTTTTAATTAGCTGTGGACGCCTACAAATAATACAATACATAAAATTGATATGAAAATGATGAAAAATAAACTTTGTTGACATCAAATTTGCACGCGCATTGTTGCGACGACATAAATGTTTTCAGCGATTTTGCTAGTTTAGACTTTGCAGCTTCTTCAAAAATAAATGAGGTACGACTTATCCTATTTTTCACTTTATTCATTGGATTTGGCTCTTTGATATTCAAATTGTTCCGATAAACCCGAATGTGTTGAAAGAAGTAAAATTGTTACGTAAAATCAGGACTAAATTTAAAGCTTCGCGGGCCCAAGGCAGAATTGTATTTATGAACCCCTTTCCAAATTTTGATTCTGATTTTTAACTGTATTAATATTAAATAAAGCAATATTTGAAGGCAAGCACGGGCCCCAATTTGTCCCAGGTCTCGAGTAGATGCTTTGCCCTAAATTAGGCCCTGAATGAATATTTCAAAAAGTTAGCTTTCTTTTTGAACAAACCACGTAGCGCACGTGAATTATTATTACCCTTACATCATATTTTTCCACATTCTGTAATTAAATAAAAATAAAAATTCGTAATTACTGAAACGTAGATATTCGCCGTATCGCAAACAATTCCACCTCACCATGTTTGTTCGTTATATAAATACAAATTACATTCAATTATTGTGAAACCTGTGAAATTTTGAAGAAAAATCTCGCATGCCAACACACACACACACAGAGAGATATACACACAAATAAATAAAATCGATTTGATATTTTATTCAGGAATTTTTCCATATCGCAAACAATAATTGTAATTTAATAAAATTTCAATTTCAATTCTATAAATAACGAAACAATGCGAAAAACGTATCGCTAATGTTACATGTAATCAAAGTTTTCGCTCTACATGAATGTTGTGTGTCATTTAATTGGAAATGTAAATATTTCGCTAATTTTTTTATTAAAAGTTACGTGGGTCACTCAAATATGAACGAGACTTTTGTTGTAGCTCTGCAGATAGTGATAGAAAAGGGATGAACTTTTATGTAGACAGTGGTGAGGAGATAATTAGAGTCTCCAGCTTGCAGACTACTCAATTGCGTCCTTCCCACGATCAGGAGGACAATAATCAAAAACAGCTACTTCAACTTTGTGTAAAATACGTGATTCATTCAAATATGAACGAGATTTTGTCGTAGCTCTGCAGATAGTAAGAGTAAAGGGATGAAAATTTATGTAGGCAATGGTGGGGAGGTAAGAAGAGTCTCCAGCTTGCAGACTACTCAGTCCTGGCCTTCCCTGGATCAGGAGGACAATGAGTAAAGCAGAAGTCAATTCATGTTTTGCGCAACGCATTGTCACATAACATTTTGAACGAATGATAGCATCAAATCTGAAGAAAATTTTAGAAAACTTTCTTCTCACCTTGCTGAACAAATTTTATCAAACGCTCGAGTGTTTGGTTTGGCCAAACAATTCGCAACCGGCTGTGAAAGAGTAAAAAATGGGCCCCATATTCGAAGACATCGAACCAGCGTAACGGAGGATAACATTCGTGTGGTTTTTAGTAATCATTGAAGCTGTTCAACGTCACTCGGTTTATGAAATATCTTTAAAAGTTGGTATAAGTGTTGAAAATACACAAACCATCGCCACTGAAGAGCTCAATTGCCAATAAGTGACAGCAAGATGGGTTTTAACGGATTTTTTCGAAAGAACACAAAAGATACCTGAATGATAGGTCGCTTGATAAGTTTTGTTGAGGAAATTGAGAAGAAAGACGTCTAAAAATGTTGCTAGATGTGATGCGATTATTCGTTCAGAATGTTATGTGAAAATGCGTTGCGCAAAAGATGAATTGACTTCTGCCTTACTTATTGTCCTCCTGATTCTCGAAAGGACAGGACTGAGTAGTCTGCAGGCTGGAGACTCTTCTTACCTCCCCAGCACTGCCTACATAAATTTTCATCCCTTTCCTCTCACTATCTGCAGAGCTACAACAAAATCTCGTTCATATTTGAATGAATTATTTTACACAAAGTTGAAGTATCTGTTTTTGATTATTTTATACTGTTACCAAAAATAGCAAAAAAATAACTAGATTAATTGTACATTTCAGTTGTATATGTTAATGTTAAAACCAAACACAATATTTAATCATTTAATTCCAATACAATACAAGATGTAGGTATAATCTTTAAAAAGTTAGCAACTCATATTAATGCGATAATGTGCGGAAATGATCGTTTCCAAAACTAACATTAGAGCTAAAATCGAAAATTAGCTATTTAGCAAACAACTTAAACTACACTTACACAGATCCGGACTCGACTATTAAGAATATTGATTTTTGTTTAGTCGACTGTGCAAACTTATCGGAATCGAGGTTAGAAAAACGTTATGCGAGAGACTTACACATCATTATATTTGTACATAAAATGTTTTTAATGTATTGATGATAATCGTTATTTACAAAACGAATAAGATGAAATATTATCGAAATGTAAACATATTTTTTAGCGCGTTAAACGTCTAATTAGTATTTAAAACATCATTAGCTCTTCTTATTTCATACAACTATAAAAGTGTATAAAGCCCTCAATTTGTTGCTTACGTAAAGATTATTTTTATTTCCATACGTAATGATGTTAATGATGTAGTAAATATAATAACGTCTATCATAGAACAATTAAAAGATTTACAAGGGATTTTGAAGCAAAGAACTATCTAACTAAGTGATATTTAAACATTGATAGTCATTTTGTTTGCCCACAATAACATTCTTTGCTCGCATCGCAGTCTTTTAACGAGTTTCCAGCTAGGCGGTGCTTTGCTGTGTGATTTTTCTGTGCATTGCCAAGATATTTCGTAAGTTTTTAATTTTTGTTAGAATATACATAAAAAAACCAGCGTTTAATTAAACGCTTATTTAGATAGCAATTATTTATGTTGTTGTATTGCAATGAATTCAAGAAAAGAATGACGGGAACGAAAAACAAAAAAAAAACGGAACGATCAACGAGCACGAAACCTTTGTCGTTTTTCAAATAATCATCATCGCAATAATAATAAAACAACAAATTCACAAATCTGTGTTTCATCATTGAATAATACGCGCCAAACAAATAATACGTTTGTTGTGTCTCTCAAATGCAATTTATTGCTATTGTATATACACTTTATTGCTTAAAAACAAGTGTAAACAATGTAATGTAAATAATGTAGTAAGTAAAAGTACGGTGAAGGAAAGGAAAATATTGATTTTTCGTAGGTTTTTTTGCCAAAGTCACTGTCGCAAATATGCCTTAGCCATTTTATTCACCAGACTTTTCACTATTTTTCACTGAATTTTAGTATTGTTTCACTACTTTCTACTATCTTTCAGTGAATTTTAGTGATTTTTCACTAAATTTGAGTGTTTTCTCACTATTTTCACTGAATTTTAGTGTTCTTTTACTATTTTTACTGAATTTTAGTGCTTTCTCACTATTTTTCACTGAATTTTAGTGTTTTTCACTGGATTTTAGTATTGCTTCACTACTTGCCACTACCTTTCACTGAATTTTAGTGATTTTTACTGAATTTTAGTGTTTTCTCATTATTTTTACTGAATTTTAGTGTTTATTTACTATTTTTACTGAATTTTAGTGTTTTCTCACTATTTTCACTGAATTTTAGTGTTTTTCACTGGATTTTAGTATTGCTTCACTACTTGCCACTACCTTTCACTGAATTTTGGTGATTTTTAACTAAATTTTAGTGTTCTCTCACTATTTTTACTGGATTTTAGTGTTTTTCACTTGATTTTAGTATTGTTTCACTACTTTCCACTACCTTTCACTGAATTTTAATGATTTTTCACTAAATTTGAGTGTTTTCTCACTATTTTCATTGAATTTTAGTGTTTTTCACTGGATTTTAGTATTGCTTCACTACTTGCCACTACCTTTCACTGAATTTTGGTGATTTTTTCACTAAATTTTAGTGTTCTCTCACTATTTTCACTGGATTTTAGTGTTTTTTTACCAATTGTCACTGAATCTTAGTGCTCTCACTATTTTCACTAAATTTTACTGCTTTTCACTTGATTTTAGTATTGTTTCACTACTTTCCCCACTACTTTTCACTGAATTTTAATGATTTTTCACTAAATTTTAGTGTTTTCTCACTATTTTCATTCAATTTTAGTGTTTTTTTAATTATTTTTACTGAATTTTAGTGTTCTCTCACTATTTTCACTGAATTTTAGTGTTTTCCACTAGATTTTCGTATTGTTTCACTACTTTCCACTACCTTTCACTGAATTTTAGTGATTTTTCACTAAATTTCAGTGTTTTCTTACTATTTTCACTGAATTTTAGTGGTTTTTTATTATTTTTCACTGAATTTTAGTGTTCTCTCATTATTGTCACTAAATTTTAGTGATTTTTCTACTATTTTTCACTGAATTTTAGTGTTATCTCACTATTTTTTACCTTTGATTTTTCGTGGCTTTTTTTTACCAAAGCCAACAGCGCAATTATGTCTTAGCCACTTTATTCACCGAACTTGGCTTCATGCTATTCTTCTTGTTCAAGAAAATGAAAAAAAAAACGTTGATTTACCACGCGTTTGAGTAACCTAAACCCGAATCGTTACCAAAAAGCGCACGAACTCATAACACACAAACTCACAAATCTGTGCTTTATTATTGAACAATACGCTAAAACAAATAATACGTTTGTTGTGTCGTCTCTCAAATGCAATTCATTACTATTGTATATAGACTTTATTGCTTAAAAAATGTGTAAACAAACGTTGCAGGCCTTTTTTGTAGATATAATGTAATGTAAATAATGTAGTAAGTAAAAGTAGGAAGAATGAAAAAAAAAACGTTGCTTTTTTATGATTTAACAATAATACGTATATTATCGTACGTGTAGTATAGTAAAAGAAAATTTTATTTAGTTCAAATGATAAGTAAATATTTTGAATGAGTTCAAATAGTCGGAATAGTAATCGAGTGTGTGATTTGAGAAAAAATATCCGTCAATAGGTTGTTTTTACCTAATGTATTCAATAAAGTCTTCAGGACGTAATGAATAAAAAAGCGCAATGAATAAAAAGTCCAATAACTGAAGTAGTTTAAATATCGATGTATTTTTTGTTAAACTTTCTGGTTAATTAAATATATAACTAATATTTTGCTGATTTATGCGTTTTAAATGATTCAAATACAAATGATCCGCATAGGGAAGACGCATCTTCATCTTTAGTCCCACTTTTCCCTTTTCGGATGTGTCAAGCAAGTGTGTGTGCAAGAGCAAGTAAGCGAGCTTTCGAAATATGCGCGCTTATTATGATTGTTGTTGGTGGCAAGTTCTAACAATTCAACAACATTGTAAATGTACATAGATCGAGAGATGCGAAATGGGAACCACCCCTTGCGGCCCCCCAGTTTCGCAGAGCGCTCGCAATAAATGTGGGGAGGGCTATCGGTGTGCGAGAGTCCTGCTCTCTCGCCCTGCTGCTTCTGCCATGCTCACTGTACGTGTACCAGAGCCAGAGCGGGCTTTCGCGCGCGCCTGATTGTGTTTGTAGATGTGTTTACGAGCAGAGCGGCAGAGCGAGCGCAACTTGCGATATTTCAATTCGGAAAGTTGGCTGCACGACAGTGTGTGCATGAAATCACCGAACCGAAATTAAACATTCAACATTTTTTTCGTGCTACAGTGCTTCGCTAAATGAAAAAATAACTATATTTACCATATACTCTCTATTTTATATACGTGTCATTTATGTAATATTTAACATCATCAAAAGTAAATGTATGTATGTAATATAAATGTATCATTGTATGTACCTACATGTGTTATATACAATACAAAGTGTGGTGTGCGGACAACGCAAATGAAACAATTTTGAATTTTTGAATTATTTTGCCAAACAAACTATCGATAAACTGCGAAATAAAGAAAAAGTGTTGCTGCGATTGAATGTTGAGTGATCAGTGATTCGAAATCTAGTCGAATGTGGGAAGGATGGTCTAAGATATAAGTAAGAAAATTTGTGGAAGACGTCGAGCGCACCGTCCTGCTGTCTGGCTATAAGCAGGTTCGTGAGATTATCGAATGTAGCAAAAGAGGGCGTATGTATATTGTTCTAACTGCGCCTGTCAAGTAAAAGGTAGAGCATCTATTTCTCGTCGAATTGAATAGAGGCAGGAGGCGACAACAGCGCCAGGCTAAAAACTTTCTGGTTGTGAATTACCATTTACGACATCGGACTGTTCATGTCCACTGGCCAGAACGGCTCGGAGAGGTGAGAGCGAGTAACGAGTTGAGTTTGAGTGCGTGTAGTGTCTGGGTGCGTTATAGGGCGCCCAGCTCCTGCTAATTCAGTTTTCGGACGCCCAATGTTAACTTGACCGTCACTACGGAACATCTAGTCAGGCTGGACTGTGACAAGGGCTCGGGGCGACCGCTACCGCAGCCGGGACATATTGGACCAGGGCATACAGTAAGTGCCGTAGTTCAACCCCCAAAAAAACATGTTTCATTTGCCGCCTCCGACACCAACTTTTTAGACCTTGCACTTTTCTCTTAGTTTTTAAACTATGATACATTGCAACTTTCAAAAAACTATCGTGCCTGTTCGTGCGCTTTTTTAGCGGTGTGCTAATAAAGTTTGAGTAGCGCCTTACATCATCCTACTACTACCACCCATGCTAACGTCTTGTTACTATTCCACTTGGAAATAGGTCACTCGGATGGAGAGTTCATACTTGCCATTCGATTCTTAAGCGCGAGCGTTTTGGTGGGATGGGCTCGTAAATTCGCACACACATACATCCATACATCCATACATACATTCATACAATCGCATCATTTCGCAAACATTTCTCTATAGACGGAAAGCGGCAAAAAACGCACTTTGATATGTGTGCGTGTTATTGCATATTCAATGCTGCTGCTGCTGCACTAAGCACGTCGTTATTTCATCCAACTTACGCGTCCAAATAATATTAAAGATAGATAGATCTATACGATGTACATAGTAGAGAATCTATTTAATTTATGCAGATATCAACGCAGAGTATTTGCTATACATGAAATATAAATTAAGCAGTTTTTAAGCGCGAGTTTGCGTTGCGCTATTTCCAACAACTACAACATTTGAATTTGAATTTGAATTTGAATTTGAAGAGAAGCGTTATCATTATTAACAGCTTACTACTTTTCCAACCCAAACTGATTCATGCACCGTTCTGCACTTTACCAATAATGCATTTATACATGATTGTTTTATCACGATGATGATGATTATTATGATTATTCAGCTTTAGCATATCTAATATATTATAGTATATACGAGTTGAGAGGAGAAATCGATCGCGGGTCTCGCGAGCGAGCGAGCGAACGCCGACGGAGTGTCGGTCGGAGAGTAGACTCAGAGTGAATGTATAGCTGTCTGCATGACGTCATGTCTCCATGAGATTCCTGACTGGCATGCATTATAAATAACCTCAATACCTATGTTCTATACTCCCAATCTTCAACGATATTGTTTTAAGAAAGCGCACACAAGTGTATATACAAGCAGCAGCAGCAGGCAGGCAATTCATTATAATCTATTGGGATGATGGCATACTATATACTATATGTATATACATAGTGTGTATTGAGATATTCTTCACATATTAGTACATGATAGATGGTATTAACATCCATGAACACAAGAATTCGATCTCTTCAATGATGTACCAACGACAAGTACTAGAAAAAAAACAATCGTATTAAGAATAATAAAATATGTAAATAGATTATTTACTCGCCACTCTGTAGATAAGCGCGCTGCAAGTGCAAGTGCAAGTGCATGTGCCATGGCATCGACAGGGCGAATGTTTTTTTTGTTGTTGTTGAAATGAGTTTTGATCGAGTGTCATGCGGTTATACGATCAGCTCGTTCGTTTCCTGTAGTTAAAGAGCGCGCATTAAAAACGGAATTACGGTTTGTTAATAAAATCTTTAATAACTTGCGAGATTTGATTACAACAACGCGTGCGTTTTCGCTGGCGAATTTGAAACGTAACGTCGCCAGCAGCAGCAGGCGGCGCAAGCAACAGTCTTGTTGCGTTTCAGCGTCGTCGTTGATTTTCGTATGTTACGTACGTTACGGGCGGCTGCTGCTGGTTCCTCGCTTCTTTCAAGACCCAGATATACAAAATTAACTGAAGCTCGATCATGCTACACGTACACGTCATTGCTATGTGTGTATATTGAGCATGTGTTAGTTGGATGCGCGCGCCCCACGTCCAGGTAAATGATTATTTTTCACATAAATTTTTATTCGATTTCACATTCTTCTAAGCAGCTAAAATTAAATTACTTATACACACACGCTGCCTTGCCCGCTCTCTAGAAAATATCAGATTGTGGAGCCGGCGTTTGGCGTTCTTACGCAATCACTCGATAGACAACTTTACCTAAATGGTAGTAGTGGTAGTACTAACATATATTCACATGTGTGTTGTCATACTTTACTTACAATTTACGACCACCTCAAGCAACAACGTAAGCAACAAAACAACAACAAATCGAAATTTAATTAATAAATTTTGTTGGTTTTTTTGTAAATTTAAATCCAATTGTATATATCCAACATACATTTGCTGGGAGCACACATGTAGCATTCTTGACGTTTTTTCTAATTGAAAATTTATCCACATTTATACAATATTTAATTTAATTGCCCTTGGAAGGGAAACGCAACGTTCGTTGTTACAAACGTTCAGAGAAAGACACGTACGCCAATTAATTATTTATTCATTCGTAATAAATATGATTGCTGCATCAATAAAACGTAACTCTCATGGGTTGTTCGGAGAAGGGGGGGCACAGACCGAGGGGACGACGAGTGGGTTGTAGTATAATATCACACATATAATGAAATTGAAACAATTTTCCGAATTCAGCTTTGAATTGAATTTCCTCTCAATGTCGATTTCTGTTTTTACGAAAAATAAATTTCAAACACTTTTTATATTTATTTGGGGCCAAACTTTTTGGGTTTTTCACACGTACGCCAATTAATTATTTATCCATTCGTAATAAATATGATTGCTGCATCAATAAAACGTAACTCTGCTGGGTTGATAGGGGGGCACAGGCCCGGGGACGACGAGTGGGTTGTAGTATATCACACATATAATGAAGTTGAAACAATTTTCCGAATTCAGCTTTGAATTGAATTTCCTCTCAATGTCGATGTCTGTTTTTATCACAAAAACAAATTTCAAACACTTTTTATGATTATTTGGGGCCAAACTTTTTGATTTTTTTACACGTACGCTAATCAATTATTTATCCATTCGTAATAAATATAATTGCTGCATCAATGAAACGTAACTCTGCTGAGTTGTTGAGGGGGCACAGACCGGGGACGACGAGTGGGTTGTAGTATATCACACATATAATGAAATTGAAACAATTTTCCGAATTCAGCTTTGAATTAAATTTCCTCTCAATGTCGATTTCTGTTTTTACGAAAAATAAATTTCAAACACTTTTTATAATTATTTGGGGCCAAACTTTTTGGGTTTTTTACACGTACGCTAATTAATTATTAATCCATTCGTAATAAATATGATTGCTGTATCAATAAAACGTAACTCTGCTGAGTTGTTGAGGGGGGCACAGACCCGGGGACGACGAGTGGGTTGTAGTATAATATCACACATATAATGAAATTGAAACAATTTTCCGAATTCAGCTTTGAATTGAATTTCCTCTCAATGCCGATTTCTGTTTTTACGAAAAATAAATTTCAAACACTTTTTATAATTATTTGGGGCCAAACTTTTTGGGTTTTTCACACGTACGCTAATTAATTATTAATCCATTCGTAATAAATATGATTGCTGCATCAATAAAACGTAACTCTGCTGGGTTGTTAGGGGGGCACAGGCCCGGGGACGACGAGTGGGTTGTAGTATATCACACATATAATGAAATTGAAACAATTTTCCGAATTCAGCTTTGAATTGAATTTTTTCTCAATGTCGATTTCTGTTTTTATATAAAAAAAATTTCAAGCACTTTTAATAATTATTTATAAATTGGGGCCAAACTTTTTGTGTTTTTACACGTACGCTAATTAATTATTGTTGGGGGGGCACAGATCGGGGAGACGACGAGTGGATTATAGTATAATATCACACATATAATGAAATTGAAACAATTTTACGAATAATTTGAAGAAAATTCTCTTTTTTCAGCTTTGAATTGAATTTCCTCTCAATGTCGATCTCTGTTTTTATGACAAAAACATTTTTCATAATTATTTGGGGCCAAACTTTTTGGGTTTTTTTACACATACGCTAATTAATTATTTATCCAATCATAATAAATATGATTGCTGCATCAATAAAACGTAACTCTCCTTGGTTGTTTGGGGGGGCACATATAATGAAATTAAAACAATTTCCGATTTTCGCCCGAGATTTTACAACACACATTGGCGCTAATTAAAAGTTGGCACGCGGACGGACTTTTCAATATTTGTGCACGATTTGACGTTGATGAATAGTGGGAGTTTTCCCAGCAGATGTATTTAACATTTTTATCAACTTTTCTGTGCGTGTGGATGTGTGTGTGTGAGGCGAAAAACGCAACGCAACGACGAGACAATCAATACGAAAAACGACGACGATACGTAATATTGCCGCCGCTCACTCGCTCGCTGGCTGCCCTCTTCGTTCGATTTTTACTCCGAAATACATCAATTAAATGATGCAATTACCGCTGTTTTAATTAAACTAACGTCTCGCTGCATGAACTATTAACCTAATTCATACAAAAAGATCAACTTTTATTATTATTTTCACTCCACTTTAATTCTATTGTCTATGTATCTACTAGATAGATGATTATAATGTTGTTTTTTTTATTTATTTAAATTGCAATTAATGATACTCTTTAAATTACTAATCAAATTACATTCATACTAATGGCAATTATTAAAATTATATGCTATATTGACGAGGTCAAATGATTTTACAATTTCATTATTTAATTGAATGACAAAAACAAATTTCGAATTCAAATTATTTATAAATGTTTAGCCCAAATTTTTGTTGTTTTTTTTGCTATTTGCAGTCAGCATTATTGATGGAATATTAACGCTTCGCAGTAAATTTGTTTTATATATGCAATAATAAAAAAATTGTTTGTTCTTAAACTTTGCAATATAGTAAATGTCACGTTTCATTAATCCGTCCCATAAAATGTATGTAAAATAAGTTTGTTGTTTCGAAGAAAAGCGTCCACATCCGACACCGATAGATTTTCAATGAACTTTATTATTAATATTACGTAAAAATGAAAAGCGAAGCGAAGAATGAAAATTCGTTCGAATTAATTAATTGATAGCATTAGAAATTATTTTTGTATTGCTCTGGTGGTGGAGCAAATCTTCAATAAGCGCGGAGAGGGATGTGGGGGGCCGGGTAGAATTAATTAGATTATCTAAAAAGGTTATTAAAACGTCTGTAATTGATTTCTTCGTGGAAATGAACATTGGATTAATTATATATGACCAGAAACATTTTTATGACAAGTTTATGATCAAAGCTTTCAAATGCGAACTTTTACCGACTTCGTATAATAAAACTTTCCGATTTAATATGAATTGAGAGGATACTCGAGATGAAAATAGAATTACAATTTTACATTTTATATTGTTGTATACTAATAAAATAGGTAAATAGCTTTTTTTCAATTCAATTCAATTTTATTTAATATTTTCAGCAAATTTTCGTTTTTCATGCATTCATTGATATTTCTTTGCTTGAATTAGCCATGTTTAAATAAATAATTAAAATTTGATGTTAAAAATTAATAAAAATCTCGATATATATTAATTTAATATTCACTTCCATGATGTTTCAATATCTAAAACAAGGGTCGCCAAACTTTTTTGATCGTGGACCCGTATATAATTTTTCGAAATTTCCATCGACCCCCATAAAAATAATTTTCAGTATACATATACAGTAATATTCAATAAACTTTCGTCAAGAGTGTATTTAACCTTTATATTTTTCGCATTTTTATATTTTGTTTATATTAATTTTGAATTTGTTTGTGGGTTCTTGAGAAAATGCGGTGCTTGCATATAGCGTCCCTACTTCGCGGATTTTCACAGCGATTACTGTGATCATTAAAAAATTTTACATACGCAATTCGTTACGTGGGATTTGCATATTAAGAATTGATATTCCTTCGACCCCCAATCGACCCCCAGGCTCAAATAGACCCCTGGGGGTCTATATAGACCACTTTGGCGACCTCTGATCTAAAATGTTTATATGAAATTTTCAAACAAATAAAATATATATAAATTGAAAAATAATGTTCGTTAATGAAGTTTAGCTATCAAACATTTTGTAATGATTAATTCCATTATTCCATAATGATGAATTGAAAATTTAATATGTTGATAAGCATTAGTAGTTGTACGATTCTTTTGTTCGCTGTCAGTCAATAGCGTTTGGTGTTCCAATAAATTTGCATATTTAATTAGATATTGAGCGATAATTAAATTATAATATATAATTATCATGTACCATATTAGGCTATAAAATATTGTTTGTTTATATACAATAATATAGAAAGTGAATTCGATTTACAAAATTATCACATTCATTTAATAATAAATAAATAAATCAAAAAAACAAGATCGTTTACTTGTCTTCTATGTATGTATGTTTGGTGAAATTAAAATACAATTTTAGTTGTGCCTAAGAAATTAATGACATCGTAATAGTTTCGAAATAACACAATTTAATTTGAAGTTTAAGCGCGCCGAGCGCAGAGAGAGGCAAAAAAACGCGTCTCTACATCAAAACTTAATTCGTTTAAAATTATAAGCTTTAAATCCAACAACGTAATATGTACGACGAACATTTATATTATATTTAGGTGGTTGGATTGAATACATACGTCAAATAGCGATGTAGGCAATCAGGCGCGCAGCCAGAGGGTGGGCTCGCAGGCTTAACTAGTTTCCGACTTTCTAGCCTGTTTTTTTCTTCAGATTTTTATTAATTTTTGGGGATTTTTAGCGCATTTTCATGCAAAATGTGGCAAAAAACACGAAAACGTTGTTATAACGCACAAAAAAATGTAAAAAAACACAAAAAAGTTAAGAAAATCGAAAACTGGGTGCGCGCCTGTAGACAATGTTACCGATTTTTCGGTCACTTGACATCGATTTGTTTGATACAATAACATTTTTCCCTTTACTATAAAATCAATTCGTTGTTACTTAGCTAACAATCAAAGAATACCATTGCGAATGATGTAAAATAATTATTTTTGTTCAATTAATCTACAACTTATAAGTGAAAATTCCCAAAATAAAAAGTTTCCAATTTTTCGGTCACTTGACATCGATTTGTTTGATACAATAACATTTTTCACTTAACTATAAAATCAATTCGATGTTACTAAGCTAACAATCACAGAATACCATTGCGAATGATGTGAAATAATTTTTTTTGCTCAATTAATCTACAACTTATAAGTGAAAATTCCCAAAATAAAAAGTTACCAATTTTTCGGTCACTTGACATCGATTTGTTTGATACAATAACATTTTTCACTTAACTATAAAATCAATTCGATGTTACTAAGCTAAC
>JARJDW010003950.1:0-24310 GCA_030264715.1 Adinopsis sp. GC000173
AATAATCTTTTTTAACCGTTTCAATATAGATTATCAACCTTGCATCATATGTGCTACCTGGGTTGTATAAGAATGATCTTGAAACGAAATAATATTTAAATAAACGCATAATGCATTTGATAGACATTATATTTATCAAAAAGTGCTAATTACCTGCGTCTGAACATGTAATTAAATTCAATTTGTTTAATGTATTATATATTACACGTTGTTGTTCACAGCAAGTGATAATAATTGTATTGCGTATTATAACTTTTAAGTATAGTGGCAAGTACGGCAAGTATTTGGTGGAATAACCTGTACAGACCAGCCAGAGCAAAAAAGCATCATCGCCAGATACGCGAATTCGCCGGAGCAAAAAAAAGGACTTTAGATTGAAGCAGTCGCGTTCTTGGGGGAGAAGGAGAACGATGGAAAAAAATATGGGTTTAATTATTTAAGTGTCCAGCTTACCATCAAGTGCCAGTTGCCTTTTGGGTGGATTAGAATAACAATCAGTGCCAAAAAAAAACAAAAATTAGTAAAACTAAATCGTAAACAACTTGCAACTTTTTCACTTATTAACTATTTCGTTACCCTGAGTTGTATAATTTAAGTGCTGTGACAAATCGTTGTGGAAATATAATAATAGTAAGTTGACTAGATAATAACTTAATACACAATAAAACAAACTGAGACGTTGCATTATTATTAAACAATCACCTGCACTTGCACAAATTACCTGCCTATTTAACAACACTTGATTAATTAATTAAGTAAATATATAGGTATAGTCTATTACAAATTTATTTTAAAGCAATTTAACTAAAATTTTATATGATTTACATTAACGTTATATTAGCTAACAAGTAAAGCACATGCATTGCATATCCAAAAATTTTAAAAATCTAAAACAAATAGAGACAATATATTATATTAATAAGTTGAGTAATTAAATCTTACTTTTCCTTCAATTTTACTTTAACTTTTTAATAATCTGTCTGATAACATGAATCCCATCTATTGCATATTTATACAAAATTTATAAAAATATAATTCAAAAAGAGATGTTGTAGTATTAAATAATCACTTGTGTAATTAAACTTCACTTTATTGCGAATTCTTTTTTTAATTATTTAACAAAAATTTCCTTTAACTTTTCAATAACACGTTTGACAACTTTTATTGTATATTAATAATAATATAAATCAAAAGGAGACGTTGCAGTATTAAATAATTTCTAGCGCAAATTTCATGCTTATTTTAGAAAATGTTATTAATTAATTGAGTACTTCATTAAATCTAGGTAATTGCAAATGCATTCTATTTGGCAAAAAAATGTTTAATTTACATTTAACAATCTGAATCGTGTCTCGTGTGCATAGAACAATTATAAAAATATAAAACAAATAGAGACTTTAAAGTATTAAATAATCGCTTGTACAAATTACATGTTTACTTAACAACATTTTATTAATTAATTGAGTAATTAAATCTCACTTTATAGCAAATTCATTCTGTAGCTAACAAAAATTTCCTTCAGTTTACTTTAACATATTATTACTTTAAGATATTTGACAATCTGAGTAAATCAAAATATTAAACAAAAAGGAACATTACTGTACAGTAATCGCTTAAACAAATTAACGACATTTTATTAATTAATTGAGTAATTAAATCTCAGTATATTGCAAACTCATTCTACAGCTATTTAACAAAAATTTCCTCCAATTTACTTTAACTTTTTAATCACATAATGTCTGACAGCATAAAATGCATCTATTGTATATTGTATACAATATTTATAAAAATAGTTTTTGTTGACGCAACAAAACGATGTTTGTTCCATTTGTTATTAATTAAATCATTTGTGGTAATTATCTCTATAGACTGTCGCACTTAATTGTTTCTATTTCATAGAAGAAAAAGCTATTATAGTAATTAACGTATCGTGTCAATGATAAAATATCATTGCGCAAAGTTATTAATAAACAATGTTAATAGGCAAATATATTTTTTATATTTTTAGGTAATTTATTATACCTGTAAAACATAGAAACATACATATAAAAATAAAAATACATATAAATATAAACATATTTCGATAATTAATCTATACGGCATGTTGTTGTTAATAAATAACAAATTTAATTATAAGTAATTCGTTGGAATCCTTGAACATTTTTCGTAAAAGTTTAGATCAGTGGTCTTTAACACGTGGTTCATTTCATTCAACAAACAAATTAAGTTCTTTTAATTTTATTTGATTTTTACTGATTTCAATAACATTTTAAGTAACTATGTTCTTCTGGGGCATGTCATATTTATTAAATTCTTTTGTTATATGTATCGAGAGAAGCGGAAATGGAAAAAGGTTGGATACCACTGATTTAGATAGATATTAAGTTTTCAAATTTTATAGACCTTGAACAAAATCACGATCAAATTGAAACAATGTAAAATTTCTACTAGTTAAATCTCCAGCTTGTTGTCATTGCATAACAAGCTGTTATTAATCTGATAAATTACTATGTGATTTGTTTTTAAAAAATTTACCGCATCGAAGTAAAAGTTTAGATAGATGTTTCAAATTTGATTGACTCGTGCGATTTATAGAATACATATTTCATAAAAATGTAGAGATGAAGCACCCTTGCTCGTAATAATTATTACAGGCATGAATGATATTAAGCAATTCAAACTATGCCATTTTAATGTAGTAATAATCATATGTAAATACCTATGCATCAAATACTTGTTTTCTTTGTTTCTTTTTTTACGCACTAAACTCATTCGCTATACAGATGCTTTTGAGCAGAAAAGACGTCCTAATTTTTAATTTTGATCCACTGGAAAAAAGGGTTGCCGCGGACTGGCTTAGATAGATTTTTCAATATTTATCAGCTCAAAACCGCGACCAAATTGAAAAAATATAAATTTTTACCCAAGTAAAACTGCAATGTTTTTATCATAACATAATAAGCTGTTATTAATCTGATAGTTGTAGCTAATTAATTTTTCGTAAATTTTTTGGTAGATTTTTAAAATTTTGTAGTCCTTGAACAAAATCTCCAGCATATTGTCATTACATTTACATAACAATCTATTATTATTATAATTTAATAAATGATGTTCTAACAAATTTCTAAGCATAGAAGTAAAAGTTTAGATACATTTTTCAATTTTTATTATGTTCAAATTAAAACAGTATAAGTAAAATTTTTGCACAAATAAAATCTCCAGTTTGTGATGTTGTCATTGCATAATAATCTGTTATTAATCTGATAAATTACACATTGCGATTGGTTTCGGAAAAAAATTATCCGCATCGAAATGGTCAAAACAGTGACACGCAAGGCTGTTGTGTTGAGTTGAAAAATTAAAAATTAATCAATTATATGCTAAATGACACAATCGCTATTAACAATTTAATGTAGATTAAGCAAAACACTTTATTTTTTGCTGATGTGTGTATCGAAATCATAACATTGTAATGTCATCAAACGATTAAAAACATATTTGGTAATAGGGATATGTTGGTTTTTGGCTATTTTTTTGCTGCAATTTAACGTTTGTGCGCCAATTAATCAATCAACAGCGCATTTTAATAACATTTGCAAGAATTACCATTCTGTCAAGGTTTTTCGGTAGAAAGGGTTCAAGGTGCGCAGTGAAATCATGTCTAGAAAAAAATTATGAAAAATTGTTTTATAATAATCATAATATAATTAACTATTAAAAAAAATTGCCAATGTGAAAAAATAATAAAACATAGTAAATTCTATTGAATATCAATTGGGTATTTACAGATTCTTGCATATTTATTTATTTAAATTAAAATTCAGGAAATTGAGATAGGTAAAAAATGATTTATCAAAATGTTTTTATTGTATAGAGTGATCATCGATCGTCGACAGGTTTCAAATGCGCACTCCGCACTCAGTTTAAATATAAATAAATTTCTTATTTGGAATAAAAGCAGTTTTAAATGTATTATCAAAATAATAAACATCTTTTTTGAGACTTCTTCGATTCTCTGGTTGAAGTTATGCAGCAAGCTCTTGGCTAATTAAATGCATCTTCTTTAAAAGTAAATAATGACCAATAACACGTCTTTAATAACAAATAATCAAAACCATAAAGACATAATTATAGTCTACATTTGCAAATTAACTGAAACGACTTTTTTCTTTTTTTTTTTCATTTCAACACTTTGTTGTGATGATTTGTATCAACTTTACCACTCTCTCATTAACCGGTTAATAACAACAAAAAGTTGTACTGGCATTGTATGCATCAAACATGAAGCAATTAACTCTATAACTTAGACGAGACCGATTTATTATTCGAATTTAGTTGATTGTTTTCATGGTGTTTTAAGATGATAATTGTATCATGTAATTAATTTTTTAAAATTGATTATATTCAATAAAGGTACTTAACCTTTTTAATAAACAAAAACTTGTTTTCGCTCTAAAATGACTCATTAGCCATTCTTGTTTACTAAAATGTCTCAATTCTTAGGTGTAGCAAATTGTTCATACGATATATTTTTCCAACAGATCTATCTATTCATACTTTTACTGCTACACAGAACATTTACGATAATTTCATTATCCTGGAGGTGTTGGGCAATGTAGGGACCCTTGCACACGTTAATAGACGCGGCATATACCTATTTCAGTAAGATTAAGCGAAACAGAATAATCTGTCAGTGTCTATTAGATCCAGCCTTAACATGTGAAAGGGCCCTAATGCTAACTTCTATCAAACCAATTATTATTTATGATGCATTTTTAAATACCTCTTGTAATTTGAAAACTTTACGTTACTTTAAATATTATTTCATTTAAAATGTTTAATGTGATCGCATTGTTCACCCTGTATAATTTATGATTAAAGTCGTTTCTCTATGAATAAGTTAATTATAAACCATTAAGATTATATTAAACCATATCGTTACACATTTAATAAATTTGGTTTCATTTGTTTAAAAATGATTATCGAAATCGGAATATTATTATTATCTACAATAAGTCATTTCGATATAAAATATAAATAAATTCCTCTGATGCTTTGATATAAATACGTAGGTATTGAAATAGTTCGCCACGCAATAATAATCGCCACAACGTCTACGCTAATAAAATATTAATCGATTGATACACTTCTAACTTGTGCTTGTTTTTGTAGATGTCGGAAGAATTAGAAACGGTTAGTCCGGTGGATTTTCCCCTACGACAACTCTCATGCGCGAATACCACCACGCAAGACTATGCGGTGTACGTACGCGGCGCCTGCAAGACATATGGAGTGACCGGTCGCATCCAACACGCCATCAATATGGGTACCAGCCTCATTATGGGCAATCCCACGCCGGTGCCGTGCGTGGTGCTCGATGGCCTCAACATGACGGTACCGAAGGGCTCCATCTACGGGCTGTTGGGTGCCTCCGGCTGCGGCAAGTCAACGCTCCTCAACTGCATCGTGGGCAGAAACACCTTAGACTCCGGGAAACTTTGGGTGCTGGGTGGTAAGCCGGGAACGCGTGGTAGTGGCGTACCGGGTCCGCGTATCGGATACATGCCGCAGGAAATCGCCTTGTACGAGGAGTTTACGATACGCGAAACGATGCTGTACTTCGGATGGATTAACAATCTAACAACGGAGGAGATTGATAAGCGTTTAAAGAATTTAGCGACGTTGTTGCTGTTACCACCTATCGATAGGATGGTGAAGACTTTATCGGGCGGCCAGCAACGTAGAGTTTCCTTGATGGCTGCGCTACTTCACGAACCGGAACTGTTAATTTTGGATGAACCTACTGTTGGAGTTGATCCTGTTATACGACATAGCATCTGGGAATACTTTCTAAAAATTGTTAAGGAAAAAAACACCACTGTTATTATCACAACGCACTACATTGATGAAACTAAAGATGCACATTTGGTAAAAAAAATTCATTTTTTAAATTGAGATAAAATCTTTATATAATTCGCTAAACTCTAAACGTGAACGAGATTTTTAAAATGCCTTCACATGTACTTACATAATTGAGGTTTTCGCTACTATTTTGTAGTCATCTTCATGGATATAAGGTAAAGGTACTTATAATGGACCACTTCTAGTTATTACATCCATGAAGATGACTACAAATTACTACTACATGTGAAGTTTCAATTAAAAAATTACTTTATATGAAGATTGTAATTAAATGTTACTCATCAATAAAATTTACTTTATATTTCAGATAGGATTAATGCGAGGTGGTTGTCTCCTAGCGGAACAATCACCCCAGAACCTACTAGACCGCTATCGCAGCGACTCCCTCGAAGAAATCTTCTTCATGCTGGCGCTCAAACAGAACATGGGCAAGCACCGACGTAGTTCGATAGCCACCGATGTTGTCACCAATGCAATGCTGCCGGACGGCCAAGTGAACAAGGCGATCGTACTGGATGGCGATGAAATCTCCGGCGAGTTCGGCGATAATATTTCGCTGGCTTCAAGCCGTGGACGCGTTTCGATTACACCGGACGATACTGATTTTTATATACCGCAACAATCTTCAAGTCCAGTCGAAAATAGTTACAAATTAATGTCATACAACCATATCAAAACGCTGATATGGAAGAACATCTTATGGATATCACGGAATCTTGAAATTTTATGCTTCATTATCGGATTGCCGATATTCGAAATGATTATATTCTGTGTCGCAATCGGTCACAATCCGCAGCATCTACCAATTTCGTACTCATCGCATGAATTAGGACACAACGAAACGTGCAATTATGAATTGGCTTGTAATTCGACCCGATTGAGTTGCGTCTTTATAGAGTATTTAGAGAAACGAGGGTTGGATCCGGTAAGATTCATATTAAATTTTGAATTCTGCTAATAAGTTATTGCCGGCTTTTTAAACAAAAATTAACTAACTAACTCATTTCAGGCAGTTGTTGAATTTGCGTTAATAGTTCTAATCTATTCATATACTTCTCTCATTGTTTGTAACTTTTCTCCAAAGTTTTGTGAATTTATCAAAGTTTCGGCAAAAGTCAGCACATCTTAACTTACAAAACTCTTTTAATCCATTCGTAAATAATTCTGGATAGAGAGAAATTACCATATAGAGATATTTTGACTTTTTCAGCATCTCACGAAAAAGTTAAAAATGTTTACGTCATCGATTGAAAATTTTAAAACTCTTACAATTATAGAGTGACTAACTATCTATGGCCATCCCAACCACTTCCAAATCTTTATTTGCAACCTTCTACCTTTTCACTCCATAATAATAAGATTGCCGTACTTATTAATCCATTTCCAATAAGTAGAATTTTACTTCCTCTCAAACCCAATTATTGGGTCTCATAAGTACAATCAACTGAAATCCCAAACAAGCAGACGACTTCAGATTTAACAAAACAGAATTTGAAATATATAAAACGCTCATAAATTAATTTAACACTCTTTAAATTATATATATTTATTGAGAATATGTACTAATTGTATTTGTTTCAGAAATTCTACGACGACGATCAAAAGGCGATTGATGTAGTTAAAGCAGGCGAAGCATGGGGTGCCTTAATATTCCCAGCGAATTACTCAGAGGCATTAAAGCAGAGATTTGAAAATTTCCGATTTACAGCCGACGATATCCTATCGGGATCCGAAATATCCGTGTATATGGACGCATCAAGTAATACTACTACAATATTATTAGTCTAGTTAGAACGATATTGTAATCGATTGTAATGTTTTAGATCAAGGCATTTCACTGTTTGTTATGAAAGATCTATACTTTGGTTTCATCGAATTCTTCCAAGAGTATTTGGAGTCATGCAATCTTAGCAAACGTCTAGCAACGATACCAATTCGATTTAATAAACCCATTTACGGTGATCACATTCCGAATTTCAATGAATTTGCAGCGCCTGGCATCATTCTTACAATCGTTTTCTTTTTAGCGACTGCTTTGGCTACGGGATTCTTGATTATTGAACGTAATGCGGGTATATTAGAGCGTACACTCGTAAATGGACTAACAATGAACGATTTGCTTATTGCAAATATACTATCCGAGACAACATTCATCATTCTGCAAGCTGGTGTAGCGCTAGCAACAATCTTTGGTATATTCTCATTGAAGTACGTGGGTGGTATGCATCTTATTGTATTTTTAACCATGCTAACCGGACTGTGTGGGTTATGCTTTGGTTTTACGATTGCAATCGTTTGTGATACAGAACGTACCGCTACATATCTAGGTTTAGGTAGTTTTCTTCCAATTGTTATATTGTGTGGTATTGTGTGGCCGGTGGAAGGTATGCATCCATACTTAAAAGATCTAGCACTATTCTTGCCATTAACGAAAACTGTTGAAAGTCTGCGTTCGATTATTGCGCGAGGTTGGGGTATGGAAAAGCCCGAAGTCTACATGGGATTTGTAAGCATTACCGTATGGTTAGCGATATTTATAATATTCAGTCATGTTACAATAAAATATAAAAAAAGCTAGTGTGAATAAAATGAATGAATTAATTAAACATTTATATTTAAACTGTATGTATATGGGAATCATAAAACTGTTTTTGTAAAGTTTTTATTTTTTTTTAAATTTCATCCATTTAATATAGGCAACTAAGTATGCATCGCAGCGATACGTAAATTGCCTAACTGTGACGAGCGATTTTGTTTTTACAGAATCAGATTAAAAATGGGTTAACCTTTAAATTTGTAGATGATTTAAAACAATGTCCGAATACTTTCTAATAGAGAACTTATCAAACATAAATAAATGTATTCAGCAGCCATTACATCAAACACATAGAATTAAGGTAAATATTATTTAACCTCTCCGTAAATTTATTTACGAATTTACATCTTTTCAGTACACAACATTCGATGTTACACAAAATTATATCATTTTTGGCGCTTCTAGTGGTGGAATCTATATATTTTCTAGACATCCATGTGAATTTGTTAAACTTATACCCACTAAAGTAAGAGTAATTAATTGTATATAATTTTAATCATTGAAAATGAATACATTTTAGGAAGGCGCAGTATTTCATTTGGCAGTAACATTAGATGAAAGAGCCATTGCAATAAGTAGTGTAAAAGGTCTAATAGTTGTAATAGACAATTTCCTTACTGAAACCACCTATCGCTACCAAATATTTAACGAACATGAAGGTAAACTCATCACGGCCATGAAATGGCATTTCTCCGAATTATACTGTGGCGATAATTGTGGAAATGTATCTGTGATTTCTCTAACAAACATTCTGGTAAATCAATGCTTAACTACTCCTTTACTACCATGCTATTAATCACATATAATTGCAGTCAAAATCAATATTTCAAACACCTAGCGCTGTGTTGATGCATTTAGATTCATGTGTGGTACAACTCGATGTATTTTCCAAGTTTCTATTAGTATCTACCAAGACAAAAACGTATTTATGTGATACCGAAGAGGAACAATATCGGCAGATCGGGAAAAAATTGCGCGAAGGCGATTTAGGTGCTTGTTTCTACTCGCAACTGCAGGACGTACAATCTCGCGAACGCGAGAAAACAAACTTCAAAATACTCAAAGACGATGAGCGCTTTTCTAGTCATGGAATCGAAGGCGTTAAAATATTTTGCGCACGACCCGGTCTGCGATTGTGGGAGGCCGATTTTAACGCATCGGTTGTTTGTACTTATCAATTCAAAACGACAATTAATCAAACCATTACCGAAGTAATCAATTTAGATACGAAAGTAAATTCGCGATTAAATATAATGAGAATGCAAGAGCAGGATTTCAATAATTTTGGACGCGTTTACATTGCTCTTAACAAATTTCTTATAACGTTTATGTTGAATACGATTGTAGTATTAGATGTGCAAGGCCTTAATGTGTTATTTAAGTATAGTAAATATCCAAATATTAACGATATAAAGATTGTTGATAATAATATTTATATATGGGATAAAAATGGTATTAAAATATTAAGTATAATGAATTTGGAGATGGTGATTATGAGAACACTAAGCAATAAGCAATACTATTTATGCTGTGAATTGTGCGTTAAATACAATCAAAATTTAAAAGCATTATTACAGTTAGACTCTTCAGAGAATTTAACCAAGTTGAATATATTGAAAGAAAAGTTGAAGAATGAGAAAATTTTAGATAGTATTTTACCAATGTTGGATGAAATTAAAGAGAGTAAACCGGCGAAAGGAATTGTTAAAGTTGAAAATGGATTTATCGATGAACCTTCTTGTTCCTACAACAACCCTCCAGTCAAACCAATAATTGATACGAATAAAATTTTATACAAGCAATATAAAGTCAACAAAATGTATGTAAATATCGAAATGCCAGAGCTGAATATTTTAAGCGAATACACTCTTGATGATAAGATTGCCATATTTAACGATTTTGTAACGTATGTTAAAGAGAACGACCAGGACGATAATAGTAGCATAGATGTTGATAAGTGGTGTAAAATACAGTATTTAAAAAGCATTAAAGATACAAGTTGTATTAATGACTTGGACGATGATTCAAAGGCCTTAACATATATTTTCGATGCATTTAAAACAATTAATACAAGTAATAATACGTTAATATGTAAATGTAAATATCCACTACCGGTAATTCATGCACAAACAATTGAATTTTACAACGTTGGCTGTGATTTATATAAGAAATTACAAAAAAGTACAAAGTTAATTGATCTACTAACGAGCGTTCCATACATGTGGAGGGAAAAGCTCCGCCGAATGGATAATATTAACACCGTGCTACCACTGCTAATGCAATTTTCCGAACTGAAATTGCTACAAACGTTTATGCGGCGACACATCGATGCATGGGAGGATGCTATTCGACTACTCATCAAGCTGAAACGTAACATTTGTTTAAATTGTGATCATCATATTGCTTTCGATGTAGCGTACACGTTCAAATGGAAGTATTTTGCTTTGGCCATGTTGGAAGCAATTGGGGAAGTAAATTCTTTCAAATTATTGCAAAGATATGCGAAACACATTCCAAACGAGGAGCTCGGTTATGATTTCTATCAAAGTTGTATTTTAGCGGCCGTTTTGGGCGATACTCGAAATAGTCGTGAGCTCGTTGATAAGGTATCTCAAGAGGACGCTACACAAAAACAGGTATGTATTTTATAAATACATATATATAATAATATTGCAAAATTAACATTGTATTGTTCTAGCTTGAGATGAATATAAAGAAGTATTTAACCAGGAAGCACATGGGACATATAAACGATACCACAATGTCTAATAATGTTGTAAAATGTACCTTATGTGATTTGCGTTTAATGTGTTCGGTTTTAGAAGACTGTAAATTAAGTTGCGGGCACCAATTTCATGACGTATGTTTAAAGGCTAATAACGGCGTATGTCATATATGTGTTAATATGAAGAATTAGCTATTAAATCTGTAAAAACAGAATTAAATAATTTCGTTGACCTCTATCCCATCATTCCTTAGTAAGTATCCCACTAATTTATATCCTCATGGCTAAAATGTAACAAGAATTGATCTACTTCCAAAAAATTATTACTGGACGAAGTTTTGCTGACGTATTTCATAAATAAACCCAACATTTTTGGGTCTAAATTGTTTATTAGTATACTCAAAATCTGTGCCGAGTTGCGCACCAAACAAAAAATTTGTTCGCTTTCTGCCGTTTAGTTGGACAAGAAACAACAAGAACAGAAATAAAATACAATGTAATACTGTTTTATTTTGTATTTAATTTTTTTTAATAGATGTTATTATTTTTAAAAGCAGATATTCCAAAAATAATGGAAATCTTATCAACAAGTTAGGTAAAATAGTGCGCAATTCGAAATTAGGATTAATAGGATTTTAAGGGACTCTTGTTTCGTAATACGACTAAACACAAATTGTTACATCAGACTTGGTGTCATAACTAATCGTTTCATTTAATACAATATTTGTTTATATTTAATTAATTATTTTTTTATTTTTACCTTTGCTCTCAAGGTGCAATAAAAGGTTGCAAAACGTCGTCCAATAATAATTTTTTTAGAAGAATTATTGATGTCACCTATTCACGAAAAGTTACGAAGTTGTTTGCGCATAAATTATTGCAATTTATGTAGTTCAATTATTTATAATCAAACATGTTTTAACCTACTCTGAAAAAGTAATGCAAGCGACGCGGGTCTTGTAAAAAGCAAACATATGAAATGCACGAGTTGAAGAAGGGAGAACTTTCTCTCGCGCATTGTATGTGCAATTACATACATTGCTAATACAGATCCGTGTATTGTTAATATGCGAAACGTATAGCGTTTTTCGTGCACTTTTTTATTCACTAATTATGTATTAAAAAGTTGTAGTTTTATTTAAAATGAAGTGTTTTAGTTTGTTAAAAAATAATGTACTAGTTGCTAAGAGTTTGAAACGAAGTGTGGTGCAAGTGGCAAGCGCTGTTAATGAGACTGCAAATTCGGAGAATGCAATTCCCTATAGAGATGTGCCAGGACCGAAACCGTTACCTTTCGTCGGCAACACATGGAGATTCGCACCATACATTGGTGAATAAATATTATTTAAATAAAATTATTAAATTTGCATTAACTTACGAATATAATTTAGGCGACTTTCAAATCGAACACATTGATAAAGTGTCGAAAAAACTGCATCAAAAATATGGCAATATCGTGAAGGTTGAAGGATTATTAGGACGGCCAGATATGTTATTCTTATACGACCCTAATGAAATTGAGCGGGTTTTTCGACAAGAAGATTTAATGCCATTACGTCCCTCGATGCCGTCACTCAACTACTACAAACACGTATACAAGCAAGAGTTTTTTGGTGAAATTGGCGGTGTAATTGCAGTGTATGCTATATACAATAATATTTATCTATGACTCACACATCATGCAATTTACTTTTTTTATACTTTAGGCACGGTGAAAAATGGCAAAATTTCCGCACGAAGGTCAATCAGATAATGATGCAGCCGCGTATTGCTAAAATGTACATTGGCCCAATTGAAAATACGGCCAGAGAATTTGTTGAAAGGTAAATAATAGCGCCGGAAACTTTCTCTACTTTTTTGAAACAATTTACGATTATCTTTTAGAATAGAAAAGATTAAAGATGACAAGCAAGAAGTACCTGGCGATTTTTTGAATGAAATACACAAGTGGTCACTCGAATGTAAATATTTGCTTTTTGTTTCGTTTGTATTTACTTTAGAAACAAGGAATTATTTATAATGTACCAATATTTAAGAAATGTTTACAGTATTTACTTGCCGGAATGCTGGAATTTTTAAATTACTTCATTGATAATTGTAAATATTCACTGTTGTTGCATAATTAATTACATTATAAAGAATTTCTTAACGATATGTTGTTATAAATATTTGTCGGTACGTGCGTTGAATGTAACAATACGCATTGTGTTTTCAGCCATCGCTCAAGTCGCTTTAGATGTGCGCTTAGGTTGTCTGGACGACAATTCAAATCCCGAAACGCAACAACTTATAGATGCCGTAAACACCTTCTTCATAAACGTCCCAATTCTCGAATTAAAATTCCCGTTCTGGCGCCTATTTTCCACGCCAACTTTCAAAAAATATATCAACGCGCTAGAAACGATTCGAGAGTAAGAAAGGCACCGACATTTTGCATGGGAAAAAGAAAGTAATTATTATCAATTTCATTTATTCTAGAATTTCAATAAAGAACATTAACGCGTCGCTGGCGAAAACAAAGCGTAAAGAATTGAATGAGAAATCGGTGTTGGAGCGCGTGCTGGCGATGGATAACGATGCGAAAATTGCCACGATTTTAGCGCTGGACTTATTTCTAGTCGGCATTGATACGGTTTGTTAAACAATGTTTGTCGAATTATAATATTTTGATTAAAATTATTATATTCGTAGACTTCAAATGCGGTCGCATCAATTTTATACCAGTTAGCTTTACATCCTGATAAACAGCAATTATTATATGAGGAAATATCGCGTGTTTTACCAACACCCGATGTCCAATTAAATAGTAAAAACATAGAAGAATTGGTTTACTTAAAAGCATGCATCAAAGAAACCTTAAGGTAATTAGTTAATCATGTTATACCAATTATAAGGTGCAAAAATGCACAAAATATTCGTTTATTTGAACAAATTTATATATTTCTAGAAACTGTTATGCTTTTTCTAATAAAATTACTATAAATTTTATGTTGCGAAATTGATGACAAAAATGTGAAAATTTAGCATTTATGTAATGAAATATTAGATTTTATGTAAATATGCATTAATTAATCTAAATTTTGGGTCGCGAGTTTTGAGTTTTCTCTTTGGCCACCTCGATGTTATACTATTGGCATTCAAATATTAATTAAAACTTTATCAATTAATAAATCCAACATTGAATAATAACTAATTTATTGCAATAAAAAAGAATTATTAAAAAACCACGTCAATAAAAATAGTATTTACCATTGATTATTATGCACATCTTTAAAGAAAACTACGTACGTAATTATGTTTATGTCTTGTAGAATGTATCCTGTTGTCATTGGAAATGGAAGGTGTACAACTTCAAACTGCATAATCGGCGGCTATCAAATACCACAAGGAGTAAATTTTAACTATACAATGTATGCTGAGACAACTAAGATATAAGATATAATAACTTGCAGGTACAAGTGATCTTTCAGCATTGCATAATCAGCAACCTGGATAAGTATTTTGATAGAGCAAGTGAGTTTATCCCAGAACGCTGGCTGAAGACGTGCCCAGCTGCTAGCAATGACATCGTTATAAATAAAAATCATCATGCGTTTGCATCCTTACCATTCGGTTATGGCAAAAGAATGTGTCTAGGCCGTCGATTCGCTGATTTGGAATTGCAAACTGTCATTGCAAAAGTATTTTATTACGCTATTAAAAGACCATTAACATTATGTTTGAAATATAATTTTCAGATCATTCAAACATACCGGTTGGAATATAATTATGAGAAATTAGATTACTTCATACATCCGATGTATACGCCAAATGGTCCATTGAAATTCAAATTTATTACGCGACATACATGAAAACAACTCCGTGTATGGGTATGTATGTGTATAAAATACCTCTTTTGTAATATTGTGTAATAATTAAAAAATACACTCTGACTGCTAATTTGATTTATAAAAAATCCCCATGCTGTTAAATTGTGAAATACTGTTGATAAGTATACTTATGTTGTACATACATATATACCATCACATTATTCAAATCGTAAAATCACACTTTTTCTCTTTTTGGGCTCTTTTTGCGATATTCTCTCCGCATATTTTATATGTTCTTTGTTTTTCGATGTTTCTTTGCCCATTTTTCATATTATTACTCTTTTAAATTACTTTCGCTGCTTTTCATGTTATTTATACGCAGAAAAAATTCAAAGATGTAAAAAGGGCAGAAAAATGAAAAAAATGTAGAAAAAACAGAAAATAGTGTAAGAATATGTTGATAGAGCTCGAAACTTTTCAGGCCACACACGTATATACAATAACTACATATATATACAATGCACGCTGACTGCTAATTTGATTTATAAAAAACCCCATGCTGTTAAATTGTGAAATACTGTTGATAAGTATACTTACATTGTATAGCTAACATCACATTATTCAAATCGTAAAACTTTCTCAAACAAGTGTTGTAAAAATAATAAAAAATTAAAATTGCTTTTGGATTAAACAATTTCTCTTGTAAGTATTTTATAATAATACTAATGATGATTAGTACCTCTACGTGTAGTACCTATAAATTAAAGTTGTAATAAAACTTTAGCATTGAACTATCAATGATTGTCATAAATTCAATATTGGCTTTAAATATTAAAAGCAACGCGATGCGTTGATGATGGGCAATAAAACGCAGTTACTACACTATTCTATATAGAGTGTATAAATTTAAATAGAATACCGAAATGATGCAATAAATTATTATCTGTGGTATACAAACGGTAGATAAAGTAATGACAAAAAGTGAAAGCGCATCTGCATTATTATATGTGTATATTATCATTGTCGCCATTATAATGCAGTTAAAATAATACTATAATAGTTACGCAAGATAATTTATTTATTTGTTTTTCGCACATTGCATTTACACAGATTTACAAAGGCGACTATTAAATAAATTACTACTATATTAAGATAAAAAATTAAATTTTTATTTAAGTGAAACCTTGACTTATAAAATATATTCTCTTTATGCTTTTATGTATTCATTTCTTCTATTTATTCAGCGCGTTCTGTTACCTTAAACTTCAAATCACCATCCGGTGCATACATAAACGTGACTTTATAGTCGAGCGGCTCGTAATTGAAATCCAATTTGTACGAACGGATTAGCTGCAATGCAAGTGTGATTAGTGTATTATTATATTAGATTGGTATAAAAAAGTGATTACTTTCGCTAAAAGAATTTGAATTTCTAAATCTGCGAAGCGTCGTCCAAGACACATACGCGCGCCATGACCGTACGGTAATGAGGCGAATGGATGTATTTCCTTATCACGGCCTTTCATCCAACGTTCCGGCGAAAATTCATTAGCGTTGGGCACATACTTTTCCATGTTTCCGGTAATCAGTGTTGGAAACACGACTTGAACCTAGCGCAACATAAAATAAATATTAATCAATAACGGTAAAGTTAAACAAGCCATACCCCCTTCGGTATATGATATCCTAATATTATTGTATCGTTTTGTAGCGTCCTTCCATTTCCTATAACGGTTGAGTACAGCCTACAAAAAAGTATTGATTATTTGTTGCGTTTTAAATGTACGATATACGTTCACATAGATAGTCTGAAAAGTTTCGAGCAATACTTCTTTTTTTTGCGTTTTATTCATATTATTTCTGCTTTTTTGCTATTTTGTTCCCGCGGTTCTTTATGCATTTTCTATGTTTCTTGCGGTTTTTACCCATTTATTATGTTTTCACTCCTTTTTCCGTTATTTTCGCACCTTTTTATGTTATTTATAGTGTTTTTTTATTACACAAGAAACCCAGAAAATTCTATGAAAATGGAAAAAACGTTGAAACGAATAGAAGAACGTAAAAATGCAAAAAAAAACAGATAAGAGTGTAATGAAATATGTTTATAGGGCTTGAAACTTTTCAAATCACTCACGCATAAGACTATATCCAAACACTACTTTAACGTTTTAAATGTGCATACATATGCAAAGATGTTTTAAAAAGTTTCAAATATTCTTATTATTTCACATTGTTTACCTTTTTTGCGTTTTTTGCATTTCTTTCATTTTGTTCGTATTGTTTCTGGTCTTTTCGCTCTTTGCGATTTTCTTTCCGAGTTTTTTATATCTTCTCTGTTCTTTTGCTGTTTTACGTTACTTCCGCTCCTTTCTATGTTATTTATACGCAGAAAAGAGCGAAAAAAATGTGAAAAACGCGGAAAACTGCAGCAAAATGTAAAAATGTAAGCAAAACAAAAAAAGAGGCTCGAAATTTTTCAGGCTGCCCACGTAAATAACTACATATGCATTACCTAAACACTTCTTTAACGAACGCTTTCAAGTACACCATTTCATCTAAATTCCTAGCAGTTAATGGTTGATTCGGATTCGGAAGCACAGTTTTTAACTCTTGGTATAGTTTTTCTTGCTCGACGGGACGCGTTGCCAATTGATATAGAATCGAACAAACTGCCATCGAAATCTAAATTGATATACAAAAATTTAAAGAAATTATTAACAATAAAACATATTATGAATGTATTTTACCGTGTCAATGCCAACAAGAATTAAATCCAATGCGAAAACAGCTGCAGTTTTTGGATTTGGCTCTTTCATCAAAATGCGCTCGATCAGTGATAAATCATTTTCACTGGTTAGCGTTTTAGTTTTCAATCGCTCCATCGCCACATTAATGTATTTCATACAAATCCTATTTATATATTTATTATGCATTATTGCGGTTAGATAAATTAACATTAACAAATACTAGGAAAGTTACAATTGAATCAATCCGTAAAATTTAATGTAGTCGACAAATTCTAATCGCTGGTATTTAAGAATTGGAAGGGCTAGACTCACATGCTTCAATTAACAATCCAATTAACTATATTGTAACCCTAGTGTTGGATTTTTCAATTATAATTGTAGCATTTGCCCTTGCAATTCTTAACAACAGACAGAGCTTAATTTACCACAAGGCAGACAAGGCACCTGCTCAAGGTCTGCAATAAGTTAGGACCCGTCAATACTTATATTATTGTACGAAATCGTCCCTCAGAAGTTCAATACTATCGTTATATGACTATGAAGGTCTAAATTACGTCTTGACACAATCGATTACACTTTTTCGACTACATAGTAACAAATACTCACTCTATAAAGTAATCCATATTTTTAACATAATTGGTCCAAATCGTACTGGGGAAGTATCGCCAAAATGGATATTTTAATTCTAGTATTGCAATGTTTCTTAAAGCATATTTGGCGGCATTGATAATTTTTAATGGTTCCGAATCATCTGATAAGTTTGGATCTAAACAACCTAATCTAACATCCAAAGCAACTCTTCCAATACCTGTAAAATTAATACATCTAATATCCACTTTAAAAAAAAATATTTAAAAAAAATCATTACATTCTAACGACCATTTATGTATTTCATTGTCAAAATCCGTTGGCATTTCTTCATTATCGTCCTTCATCTCCATCATTCTGCAAATATTTGCTTTAATTTGTAAATTTTTTCACCAATTTTATCTCATAAAATGTGTTGCAATAATTAATAGCCGAAAGAAATGTTTTTACTTTTTGACCTTCAAAGTTTTTTGTGGGTTTGATTATTGGGAGCTTGTGTAACATGCGTTTAAATTTTTACTGGTAGATTCGAAAGTGGATTTACTACTATACTAACTGTTGTCGCCGTAAATGATGCAACACATTTAATTAATTATTTTCGATTTAAATCTGCGGAAAATACTTGTACACACAGACAGTATTTATCTTCGCTTATTAACAACGCTTTGTTTACTTATGCACAATTTCTTAATATTGTAATAATGATTGTGTATTTAACAGTTTGTCGTTAAAGTAAATAAATTATGAGATAATCAATTATTACACTCTTACAAAATATGTACTTCATTTGCAAATCTTTGATTGTAAATTTAGGTGGTTGTAACAATATGTCAAATTATCAATTTTGAACATTCAATAAAATTTGTGGATTTGTAAATAATTGTTATCGCCGTAAATGATACTACATTTACAGTTAATTAATAAACATTTCCGATTAAAATCTCCGGAAAATACACAGAGGATATATATTTACTTATAATAAACTTTATTTACTTATGCACAATTTCCCAATATTGCAATAATGATTATGTATTTAAAGATTTGTTGTTAAAGTAAAATTATGAGATAAACATTTATTACTCTCCTACAAAATTTCTACTTTATTTATAAATCTTTTATTATAATTTTAATAAAAGTTATAATGCTTATTAATAATAACCAACTTTCATTTTCGGTGGTCGTAGTAACGTTATAACATTTTTACATTCAATAAAATATACCATTAACGCTAAACAACACTACATAACTCATAAAATTTCAATCCAATCCAACGCTAGAATTTAACTATTATTTAATTACTAAATGATTTTTGCAATACGTTAATTGAATCCTCAAAAAACTATTTATAATTTCAACATAGTAAAATATTTGTCGAAACTAGATAAATACATACTAAAAATATTGTTTTTAATAAATATAGGTTTTTAAAATTCTGACGAAATGCGTCAAATAAAATGTATATGCAGTTAAATTTCCTAAGACGTGCTGATGCGCTTTTAAATCATTTCGTGGTGAAAATCTTTTGTCTTATGAATTACGTTTTCTCAATGTAATGATCTGTTCCACATCAACAAAATAAAACTAGATCAATATTAAAAATATTGCATTTTATAAATATATTTGCAATTCTAACGATATGTATTACATAAAACCTATATGCAGTTAAATCTCGTAAGACAAGTTGAATAGCTCCAAAATTACTTCGTGCTATAAATTCTTTCTTATAAATTAGCTTTTCTCTAAATGAAACTAGATAAATACAAAAACTGTTGCTCTCAATGAATATATTAGACATTTTAACAAAATGCGTTAAATAAAATATATATGTATACTGTTAAATCTTGTAAAACAAGCTGATTCGCTTTAAAACCATTCTTGGTGGAAATTCTTTATTCATAAGAATGAATTACGTTTTCGCAATGTATCTAATGATCTGTTCCACACCAACAAAATGAGAAAAATTGTTTGGCTTCAAATACATTTCGTGTTATAAATTCTTCACTTCATGAATTAGGAGTGTGTAGGAATCGATGTTTATAGACATATATAGTTAATTTGCAACATGATTTTTGAATTTTGATTTAATTTCTAGTTGATAGTGATACAAAAACTTAATGTTCAAATTATGTAAAAACGTGTAGATGAATCAAGTTGTAAAGTTTTACTCATTTCACTTTAGGATTTCTAGAAAATATTATTTAACATTTTTCAGATAATCCAATCATTATAATAAAAAATAAATATATTTCCATAGCGGATATTTTCTAAAACTGGAAAATAAACGGTAAATAACGAATATAATAGTCGAAAAGAAATCTTTTTTAAAATCTTTACTAAACCCTTTGTTATACAAATTTTTTTTCAATGACTGCATACATACATAATATTCTAAACGCGTCAAAAGAAAGAAATGTGTAAGTCCTATCATCATTTATAATTAACAACACACTTAACGTTTCGATGGAATCGTGATTATAATGAATTATACCTTTGCATAAAATAGTTGGTAACTTCTTCGATCGGCTGAATGTATTTGCGCACGGTTTGCATCTGCAAAATTGGCTTCTGAACTTTCGTGCGAAACTCTCTCCACGGCTCGCCATGCCTTTTAATTATTCATATAATACTTATTTAAAATATTCATTGTGCATTGTGGATGGCAACAACTTACACGCCTACAACGCCAGGCAATTCACCAAAGAAATCTCTACGAATTTCACTCTTATATTTCACCAAGCAGGGCATCGATGGCCGAAACGGCGTCGGTCCTTCCTGCCGATAGATCTTTTCAATCTCATCCGCATCGTACACGAACAATAAATCGGGACGTCCAATTAATCCACTAAACTTTGCTATATCACCATACACCTTGTGCGTCAGCGCTGATATTTTCGCGATCTCAGAAATTTGATGTCCGATTATCGGGAAAAACCTCCATGTATTACCTAGGATTGGAAGCGGCTTCGGCCCGGGCACCTCCGAATAGGGCTTCGCATTCTGAAACTCGCACACACCACTGCTATCCAGCGTTTTGAATGCGACGTGCGAATTGCGTCGAATTTGCGACGCGCCGCGTACCGCGATCAACTTGTTGAGCGTAGGCATCGCGTTACATTGCGCTCATAATCAATCAGTGGAACGAACTGAGCGGCGCGCTGGGAGATCGCTTTGGTTAAATGTAATGGTAGAAACAGTACGATGGAACCGAGCGCGGCACGTGACCTAAATTTCACCCAATACCCAAATATGTTTAAATACCTCTGCTGGCTTAAAACATGACTTCATGCAAAATTCATTCATTGTTGATTTTTTTTATCATTGATTAATCGTGCTTTATATCGACAATAAATTTTAGCAAATTGACCGTATAATATTATATCCAACAAATAAATTAAAAAAAAAAGAAAGTAATCTAGGAGTAATGAACAAAAAAACTGGTTTGATGTGTAATAACTGTTTAGGGAACAAAATATAGAGCATGTAATTTCATTTTATTCATATACTCAAAACATATTATTTGTAAGGCTTACATCCTAATAATTATATCATCGGTATAAACTAAATAACAAACATTAAATTCCTATAAATTATCCAATGCGGTTGGCGCTTGAATAGCATACGTAGATTAAATTATGGATTATTAAAACCGCATAATGCTACGTGCCTAGTTGATTTCATACCATTTCAATTTCTTTTTGGTTATTGCTTTTGCCCGATGCGATTCTTCGTGTTTGACTTCTTGATTTCGTCGGACGCTTTCTGCGCTTTTTTTTAAGTTTATCTTGTGTGCTGTGCAGTATAGCTTCCGATTTAAGTTGGTGGTTTGTTCGCATCTTTTCGTTGACGTCTGGGCTTGATTCAATTCCACAACATTCATTATTATTGTCAGTTTTAACAACTTCATTATCAGTTTTGTCACATTTTGCGTTTTCGTTCACTAGATTAAATTGTTTTGATTTTATCCACTCTTTAACTTGAGCATGAACCATGACATTATTTTCAATGGAAAAACAAACAATTGGCCGTTTATTCAGTGAGAAAACACTCGGATTGTTATTTAAAGAACGTAAGGCAGTTAGAGCGTAATGATGTAAATTGAATGTAACAAATCCATACTCCTTCGATCTTCCAACACCTTTGCTATCAACATTCCTCATGTCGCGCATAATTCTTGTTTCTTTTATTTCGTCATTAGAGCAACCGGCATGCTCGGCCATCAACGTGCACAGCTTCTCATTATCCCAGCTTGATGGTAGATTGTGCACCACTAGACGTTTCAACGAGATGTACATGTTTGGACTACGCAGAATTTGCGATTTGTGCTGTTCTAATCGCTGTCGTAACGCCATGTCGCTTTGCGAAACACCTACCGCAGCTTTCGTATTAGCCTCGATTACTAAAACACATTACAGATTAATAAGCAATTTGTTATTGTACTTTTGTTTGTGAAAAATTAATTAATAGCATTATTAGAGCAATGAAAGTAAATGGCGAGAAAAAAGAAAGTTATTTTTGAATTCATTTGTAATTATCTCATTAAAAATATGTTTTTTATGTATTACTATTTAAATCAATTATATACATACGTCCTTCCTTCAATAGATGCAAATTTCTCGACTCTTCAATACGCTTCGTTTCAAATTCAACGCTTGGCATAGCTGAATGAAATTTCAGAATATTATTGAATAATCTTACTTCTGCTCCGGCTTCCAAACATTTATCGGCAGTTTCTTTTGACTAAAACAACAATAAAATGAGTTTGTAATAATTAATTAATTTGTCATAATATGTATTACTTTAAATCTGACAAATCCAGTGCATAGTGAGCGACCGGTTACATTATCATGGTTAATTACAGCGTAACGTACACATCCGAATCGCAGCATACTTTTACGCAATAACACAGTGTCTGCATCAGATGGTATGTTTTCAACAAAAACTGTTTTGCCATCGTTATTTATTGTTTCGACAACTTTATCTTTGGTCTCTGAATCGTCTTTTTCGTCGCTGTGATTATCCCGATCACTTTCTACACTCTCATTAACTGTGCTTGTTCCATCATAATATTCATCTTTTTCTGCTTCAACTTCAACGTCTTCTTCTTCCTCTTTCATTTCAACATCATTTATAATTCCATCTTCTATTTGAATTTCATCTTGTGGCTCAACCTTTGTAATTTCATTTTCGACTTTCCATTCTTCATATCGAAATTTAGGCAAAGCAAACTTACATTTTATTTTCTTTCCCTTCCATTCAGTCTCATTTAAAGAATGTATCGCTTTTGCTGCATTTGGAATATCGTTAAACTGGACAAATCCAAACCCTTTTTTATTAATCTCTCTGTTCAACAAGTTTACTTTACTAATTTCCCCATATTTTTCAAACAAAGTTCTAACTTGATCCTCAGTTACCAAAAATGGATGATATCTTACAACTACACGAGCTCGTTTATCATATCGGCCTTCTTTGGAAACATTGTTTTTACCCTGCACCTTTTTATTCGAAAGGTATTCCCTCTGCATTTTACCTGAAATAATCAAATGTATACTATTATAGTATATCTTATTATATTCTTAGTTAAACTCCTACTTGCTTGAACCATTTCTTAATGCCATAAAATGTTTTTTCTTTAAGTAAGCAGAATTGAGGTTAGGTAGTACAACATGTGTCCAATTGGACATAAAATGTTCTAAAACTTTGACCACTATAACTTAGATGGCGCTTAAGTATGAAGTCAATACCAATGATAAACGCCATCTGTAATCATTAACCAAAGTTGCAGCAGTTGCAGTACATTTGATTTGTGGGGAAAATTCCGTTTGCCCTAATTCGGATTTTTGATACAGACCTAATTTCATATGCCGTAGGTCGACATTTTCTGTCTTCTTCTAACACATTGCATATCTACTATTAAATTCCATTC